>PVKV010006254.1:0-106876 GCA_004027835.1 Alouatta palliata
GGGGAGCATCTCACACTGGGGTCTGTTGGGGGGAAAAGGGGGAGGGACAGCAGGGGGTGGGGAGTTGGGGAGGGATAGCATGGGGAGAAATAACAGATACAGGTGATGGGGAGGAAGGCAGCAAATCACACTGCCATGTGTGTACCTATGCAACAATCTTGCATGTTCTTCACATGTACCCCCAAACCTAAAATGCAATAAAAAATATATATAAAAAAAAAAATTGACCATGTCTTCTGTGGTAGCCCTTTAACCAACTCATTCTTCACCCTTATCAACTTTTTTAAAAAATAGAGTAATTTAAAATTGTGGCATCAAATAAGATGCATTTATTCTAGGCAAAAATATCATTAAAAGCATAAGACATAAAATTAGAATATCCCCAACATCCAGAAATGACTTATTTTATTCATTAGGGGTTTTGAGTTTTCATCATTTGTTTGTATGTGTGTGTGCGTGTGTACATTTTTAAAAATAATTTTGATTACACTTGACACATTCATGTCATATAGATATTTCTTAGGTTGTATTTCATCACCTAACAAATATCGATATGATTCTTGCGATCTGATTCTTAATGTCAAGTATCACTGTATATTCATTTAGTCACTCCTCAATTTTTGGACATTAAGTGATTTTCTACACTAGCTTCTCTGTGGCTGTCTCTGTCAGAGACAAAACCCTTTTATAACCCGCTAACCTCTGTATGCACTGTGCATCTATGGTGTAAGGGCATTCTTACCCACAGGAAAAAAAAAAAAGACAGATAAAAAAGGCTCGTGGGTTATAACTCATCAAGCTTTACTTGGAGATTCTATCATCTTTACATCTTTGAATCTTTCCTATATCTCTAGAACTACGTCCACATCCCTCTTTATCAGCTCACCTCCCTTCATTTAGTCTCTTGTCTTCCTGCATTTACACAAACTACCAAACTCTGACTTAACTTGTTCCCAAGTCCCAGTTCCTCCAATTTAAGACTATCATATTGTTGCCCAGGTCCTAGCATGCTTGCTACAATTAGATAGCTCTGCCTTTTTTCTAATAACCTTTGCTCCTCCCCTTTGAATAACTTTTTTTTTTTTTAAATAAGCTCAGGTTGCCATAACAAAATACCATAAACTGATGACTTAAACAACAGACATTCATTTTTTCACAGTTCTGGAGGATGGGAAGTCCAAAATGAAGGTACTAGCAGGGTCAATGTCCGGTGAGGGCTCTTTCCGTGGGTTGCTGACAGGTACCTTCTCATTATCTCTCATATGGGAGAGAGAGACAGAGAGTTCTCTTCTTATAAGGACATCAATCCCATAGGATTAAGACCCCATTATTATGACTGCCTTTAACCTTAATTACCTCCTAAAAGCCCTGTCTCCAAATTTAATCACATGGGGGTTAGAACATGAACATATAAATTTTGAGGGGAACCAATTTATTCCATAACACTTTTAAAATACAGTTTTCATCAATACTTTAAATATTTCAGATTTCTTCCTACAGGAAATCTTTATATTCCTAAAATGTTGGTAACTCCATTCTGACAGCAGGTCAGGGTTACAGATCTAGCACAACTAAGCTGTACTAACAAGCCATGCTCAATTCCAAAATATGTAGTCTCATGAACATTCGGATATTCCTTTAGTTGACTGTCTTCCAACTTGTTTCTCTGCCTTAAAACAGCATGCTTCAGACGCTGTTCCTTAGCACAAAACCTGTCTGGCTCCCAAGTCATAAAACAGCAGCAAATTTTAATTAATCAATGTTTTATGGCCATAATTAAAATATGCACTTACAAATAAAATGTAACACTTAAAATCAGGTACCCATTTCTCAGAGCTGCATTAATACTTATAAAATGATTATTGCAGACAGGCACATTACTGTTTACTAAGGCATACATTCATGCAAGGGTAGCAAATTCTTAATTATCATGAAGTGGAAGGCTATGATTTCTCAGTTCATTGGCCTGGTTCTAAAAACTTCCAACCTTCTCCGGCCTTTTTTATGGATAAGCGTCTGGCCTTTTTCACTACCCTGATTTTCCCTTCCCAGGAGGTGCTATACCTTATGCAAGTCATCTGTTGAGATAAAAATGAAGAATGGTGCCCTTGACCTAGGGCCCCTTGGAATACATGAAACTAAACGGGCATCCCCAGCCAGGGGAAACCAAACAACAGCTTCCATCTCTTCTATGAATTCTGCAGCCCAAGGGATGACAATTTCTCTCCCCCAAATCCCACCCATAGTTGTTTCCACCAGACCACCATCATAGTCTATTATTAGCCAATATAAGGCCTGTAATATTGCAATGGAATTTTTGTAGGGGTAAAAAATCACATACTTATATAATAGAGGTGGGAATTGATTTACATCGCCATAGTGTGAGTTTTAAAGCAATACAATATTTGAGAAATATTTATTAGCCCAAAAGGAAAATTTTAACAGTAGAACTGAACTAACTCTACCAGCGGGCAACATAGCAGAGGAGAGAGAAGACAACACATCTGGCCAGGTTCATATTCATCTGAGCTTCGAGACTTCACAATCTCAGCCCCTTCTGGAGGCTCGTGTCCCTTTTACATGTAGAATGTTATTTTCTGATGCAGAAATAGCAAGAAAATGCTCTTCTGGGACATTTTGGAGTGCCTTTGAGCACATTTAGGGCATTTTTAGGGCTTTTTTTGAGCATTTTTGGGAAGTACTCCTGGGGCTCCAATAGTATCTAATATTAGCTTCTTACAAAACATTTGATGAACCAACTTGAAATTCATCAGAAATGCAACAGACTGACTCTCCTTTACAGAAATGTTATTTTCGTAGAATTATGTAGTAAGAAAGATTCTTTGGAATTATCTAGTCCAAATCTCTCATTTACAGATCAAGATTCAGGCAAAGTAAAATTAATTGCCAAAGTAAAATTAATTTGGAGCATAAATAATCAATGACATGCTCCAAAAATGACTGGAAAGATATTATCTCTCCTATGTGGAGTGGAGTAGATTCAGCTATGAACTGTATGTGTGGATCTTCATAGAAACTGCATGTTGATGATGACAGTGGTTGAGGTGAAAGAAGAGTCAACCCTGACAATTATGTGTTATGAACTCAGAGCAGAGAAACACACAGCCACTTCATAATATGCCCACAGTCTGCTATGGGGGCTCAAGTCTCCACCATCAGAATCATCCCACAGAATTAAGATTTTAATCTCTATGGAAACCTTGACTTATACACAGATCTTGTGTGTGTTGAGTGAGGGCTGTAACACATTCTATAATCTTATTCTTACTTCAGCATAAATTAAACTATCAGTGTATTTGAATAAGACAGGAAAAGCAGATATGTTGATTAGGTAGAAAAATAAGAGAAACTAAAGAGGTTAGGTATTTATTCCATCTGTCTCAGAAAGCAAGATGGTGCTATGAATGGGATGTGCTAGAGAGTTGGAATATGTGAGGATTGTGTGGCAAAAACTGGAAGAAGAAACTTGTAACAGAAAGTCAGAGATGTCAAAGATTACCTTTGTTTTCATTTAGGCAAACTGGAGGGCATTATTTGATTAATGGAGAATATTAAATTCATTTTGAGCAAGCGAACATGAAAGACAATCAGTAGTGAATAAAATAGCAACACATTTACGGAAAAGAACGTGGAATTTGAGGTCAGATAGATATGGCTTTAAAGCATGTGTCTTTCATCTACTGGCCACATAATTTTGAGCAAAGCCACTTAAATTTGAGTATTAGTTTATATGTAAAGCAAGAATACTACTACTTTTCAGAGGTTGTTAAAAGAATTGTTGTTAAAAGAATTATGCCCCAAATGCATATACTAGACACCCAAGACCTAGAAACTAGAAGAAATAAGAAGAAATTTTATATTGCTAGAGACTTATGATTATAAATGAAGCATCCTAAACTTCCATATTCCAGCCAGACTATCCTGTAAGGTTATATAAGGATGTCGCCTCCAACCACCTACTCCCAGGCCATTTTTGTGCCAGTCTTGCCAGGGTCTTCTGGGTAATCCTAAAACTAGGACTCTTTCCAAATCAGCCAACAAGAAGCCCAGTGAAAGCCACAGGAGGACAACTGCAGGATCAGTAAATCGCCAAGTCTGGGGGACTTTGGGGACAGAATTTAGATCTCCTTTCACTTCACGACTTGTCTTCTGTGAATAATGCTTTATTTCCTTCACACCAGCAAAGGACTTGGTAGAGAGCAAACAGAGAATATAAGAATCACATCCCCAAATTTGCTGGTTGCTCCTTATGAACTTCTATTTATGCATCAACAATTGCCTTAAATCATCTGTAAATATGTTCAGCTAATATGTCACTCCTGAGGACTTCAAATTCAAGCATGGAAACAAAGCCACCAAGAGACCCACACCCTGCAGTATCTGGCCTTCAGAAAGAAATGATCTGGGTTATGTATGCCCACTTTCCAAAGATTGGTAAGCACCTAGAAATTATCCATAGGAATGTGTGCGATTTCATTGTAGTTTGGCAGATGGTGTTGGCAGTAATGTGGCAAAGGACACAACCTCATTGACTCCAGCAAAAAATAAAAAATAAAAAACATTTCAATTCCTTTACCTGCTCATTTTCTAGCACTGTGATTTTGTGTTCCTGAAAATGGTGATTCCATCAATGATGAAACATGTAATATTGACATTTTTCTCAGCAATGGAAAACACCACAAATTCTCTGAGAGCCAGATCAGAGCTAGATATGTAAGTCTGGAATGTCCTAATACATCCCAAAAGGAATCCTTGTGTAGTTGAACATTGCGTGCAGATATTATGATTTAGGTGAGATTTTTTAGTGTTATGGAATAACACTAGCCAACACTTTTAGATTATCATCTTTACCATCCCCCAGACCCCAAATCTACTATAAGGTATGAAAATTAACATGTGGACATCCATGTGGACATATTAGGAACTATGAAGGAACCAAGTTACTCACTCACACATATACAATTACGTAAATGGGGTTCATGTAATAACTGACTTCTCTAACACAATGAACAGCATCTCCAATTGTTCTCTCCAAGTCTACTGAAGAGCTCAAAAACCTCAGTCCCTTTGGAGTCTCCCCAGGAATCAGCCTGAACTAGTTTGTTCTTTTGAGCTTTTGCCATTTACAGGGCTGCTGTCTCAGACCCAGTTTCTAACACTCAATTGGTAACTGATTTTTGTTCTTATTTGAATATGTAGCTATGTCTATCTAGCTAGGTGCC
Organism: Alouatta palliata; assembly: GCA_004027835.1. Lineage (NCBI taxonomy): Eukaryota > Metazoa > Chordata > Mammalia > Primates > Atelidae > Alouatta > Alouatta palliata. The sequence goes on from PVKV010006254.1 coordinate 5,244, forward strand.
TATGTGTATATGAAATGATTTTCAATAATAAAAGATATTTATTATAAAACATTAAGATAAAACAAGACCATAACATTCCATTATTATTCATAATTCCACTGCCACAAGATAATTACATATATCCAGCAACAGATGTTTACAAAATTAAAAATGAAAATTTTTTTTTTTTTTTTTTTGAGACAGAGTCTCACTCTGTTGCCCAGGCTAGGGTGCAGTGGCACAATCTCAGCTCACTGGAACCTCCGCCTCCTGGGTTCCAGCAATTCTCCTGCCTCAGCCTTCGAGTAGCTGGGACTACAGGTGTGCACCACCACACCCGGCTAATTTTTTTAATTTTTAGTAGAGATGGGGTTTCACCATGTTGTCCAGGCTGGTCTTGAACTCCTGATCTCAGGTGATCTGCCCACCTCAGCCTCTCAAAGTTCTGGGATTACAGGCATGAGCCACTGCACCCAGCCCTGAATATGTTCTTTACTTTCTTTTCCTCTCACAAATCACATTCTATGGTGACTTTGTTTACATATTAGTACATGCTCATGCCTTTGTTTTGATTGTCTAGAGTTCCTTTGCTTTCATGCTTATTTTGACAATTTCTTTGGCTACTGTGTCCACCTTTCCTCTTGTTCAAAGTCTTGCTATTTCCTTTTTGGCTTCAAGCATTCAGGTAGTTTGAGTTCTTCCCATAGCTCATAGACCTCATGTCAGCCAGGAGAGGTGTTCTCGTGTGGTGCTGGAAGTATTCCATGCATTGAGTGTCTTCCTATGCAAGCCTTTGCAGAGTGTAACCTACAGAGGCACCGTGAGTTGGAGGAAGATGATTCATAACCTTTTGCATCTTTCATTCAAAAGTCTCCCATACTTAAGCATCATCCTTTAAACGGGACTTTAAAAAGACGTAATTACATAAATTTCCCAAGATCTTTTGTTTACTTCTTTTGTTTGCTGTTACTATTATTTTATTGTATATCCAGGAAGAAAAAAGAGATGGTTACAGAAAGAACCCCAAGATCTTATTTGGTAAATATTAGCAACATAATGACATGTCATGGAGGTATTTAGAGTGCAAGAATATGCGTATATCACAAAGTTTTGGTCTAATGGAAACTAAACGCAACATGTAAACTTGAATTCGATCTAGGAGTAGAAAAAGTGACAACAAGGATGTTACTGGGACAAATGACAGATTGTAAATAACCTTTGTAGATAACAATGTCAATGGTTTAAAAAAAAATCCTTATTTTGGCCACTGTTCTGTAATTATGTAAGTAAAGAGCCTTACTCTTGGAAATACACATTTAGGAATTTAGATGTAAAGCACCAAGATTTATGCAACTTACTCTCAAGTGACTAAAAAGTAAAAATTAGATAGATGAATGCATAATGATAAGTTACCTGCGGTAAAATGTTAACAATTGGTGGATTTCAGTAAAAATGTATGTATGATTTTTTTCTATAAGATTAAATTATTTCAAGATAAAAATTGGCCAGGCACAGTACTTCACACCCATAACATCTCAGCATTTTGGGAGGCTGAGGTGGACTGATCAGTTAAGGTCAGGAGTTTGAGACCAGCCTGGCCACTATGGCAAAACCCAGTCTCTACTAAAAATACAAAAATTAGCCAGGTATCTGTGGTGCAAACCTGTAATCCCAGCTACCCAGGAGGCTGGGGCCCAACAATTGCTTGAACCCAGGAGGCAGAGGTTGCAGTGAGCCAAGATGGCACTACCGCAGTCCAGCCTGGGCAACAGAGCAAGACTGTCTCAAAAAACCTAAACTTAAAATTCAAAATTAAATAGCAACACCCTAATTTAAGCAAGAAAACAAAACAAAAAAAAATGGAGAATTTTTTTTCTAATAGTTCATTTTTGCCCCTTGATGTTATACTAACCATATTATCATTTATCAGGATAAAAATCTTCCAGAAGTCACCAAGTGTAGTTTGTCTCACTTTTATTTTTAACGAAAAGCAGTTGCCTTGTCTAAAAAGAAACCATGTTTTCACTTCCTGTTCAGACTACAGGAACTTAACCTCTATTTCTGGAAAACATATGAAATGTGGTTGCTTGAGATTTCCCTACTCTAGAATTTCCACAAAAATTTACTGGAAAGATAATGGGCAAACTCTTAATTTCTTTTAATTGAAACAAGAGAGGACAGAAAGTTCAGCTCAGATTCCAGACATCATAAAGTCTATTCTGAAAATGAACGGTGGGTAGATTGAAACATAAATACACACATGCACACCCTTACCTTTAAACTCAAGTCTACAGACAGTTTCACTTTTGTTAAGACTGATATACGGGAAGTTTACGGTTTTCAGTAACATAGCAACATTTGCTGTATGTGTAACAACAGCATCTAAAATGACATAATAAAAAAAGAATTATCTGCGATTAGAAGTGAACTGTTAACACTACTCTGGTCAGCGCCAAAAATCAAGGGAGTTTATTATTTCAGTAGCTGCAGTGAAAGGCCCCTCTGGGTGCCCAGAAAACGCAGCCCCTTGAGTTTCCACCCTTCCTCCTCACTGACACGGTAATGGGCTTTGTTAAATTCAAAGACAGTTACGTCAGCAATTTGTGGCCTCTTGTGGGTTTTCCAGGCCTATAAAGCACACAAATTATACCCAAATATTGGCCTGAAAAATTAGTAAGCTATAGGATTTGTGTTATTTTAGCCAAGCTTTACTGGAGTAAAAGAAACCCAGGGACCCTAAAGCTACCTTATTATTTTCTTTTTTGGTGGGCTGATTCTGATATGTTAATACTGTTGTGGGGTTTTTTATTTCATTATTATTACATTATTTTTTATTATTTTGTATTGTGTGTTAATACTGTTGGGTTTTTTGGCTTTATTATATTTTTTAAATTATTTTATCTTGTTTTGTTTGACATGCAAGAAAACATTTGGCAGATGTTAACCAATGTTCTGGTTCCAGTGATCTTATAAAACTATTCTTTGGCTCTTGCTTAGAATTGAATAATTACACAAAAATCAAAGTTTTCTCCCTTTTGTAGAATCTCCCACAAATATCTCTAAAAATTATAATGCCTTTGTTGCAAGTAGTAAATTCCTGGTTTATCATGTCCATGCAATTCCATATATGAAGCATGGTACAGTAGTTGAATGAAAGATAGAGCTTTGGCTAAGCCAGGTAAGAAACAGTGCAGAGAAGGAAATTACTACTGGCTATCAACCCTTCTGCACTGATTTAATAAGGAAAAGCACTAAATATGCAGTTCGAACATTTGGATTCAAGAACAGAGCTGCACTTACCAGCTTTGAACTACTGTGGGCAAATGTCTAAGCCTCATTTTCCTCATTAGAGTAATATAAAAGATAATATTTTTACTAATAGTGGTGTTTGGAGAAACAAAGCGTAACAAACAAAAAAGGGAGCATGTTCAAGGGCTCTATAAGCTATAAAGCTCTCCACAAAGAGTGATGGTTCCTATTAGACTTAGAGATCCTTAGGTAGGGGGTCTGGAGCCCAACCTAACAGCAACATATGAATCTGACAAGATGTATTGCTAATAACTCTTATCATTCATATTTATGTGCTGTTATCTGTGGGGAGTTAGACTCCAAAGATTTTCATAATATTATTTATCATGTAGTAAGATAATTATGACTAACAATTTGGAAACATAATTGTTAATAAAACTGTTTATTTTCAGCTGCTTATACTTTAATATGACATTTTTCACTAGACCTTCACATATTTTCTGAACTTATGTTATTTAATATTCTTTTTGTAATTCCCCAAAAAACTAGTAAGGGGCTAAAGGTCAAAAATCAAGAGGAAAAGAAGGCATTGTTGAATAAAGTTATTTACATAGTTAATCAGGAGCTAAAACCGAGGAGAAATGCAAATCACCTTGTTTCCAAAGAAGGAACAGTAGTATAGTCTTTGGCAGACATTCACACCCTAGAGATAAACAAGAGATTTTACTTTCATCCTTTGGACTTCTTTTGTGTATGTGATCTTACTTGGTTTCAGTTTTCAAGTTTATAGAAATAATCTTCTGGGTGAACCAAGGTCAAAACAGCAACCTGGGGTTTAACTGCTGATCAAGCAAACAGGATGTCCAAATATTTCTCCAAAGCAATAAACCATCAGTTAATGGTGTCATTCCCACCCATATTGCCCTCTAGCACCAAAAGGAAATGTGCCTTCACTTGCTGGCCATGTGTAGAAATATCCATTCTGAACACAATATAAAACTGATTACATTGAAATTCCTAGCTTTATCCAAAGATGAAAAAGTCCAGTGAAGTGCAGACTCAGTGTCTTCCTAGCTATCTTTCCAGTTCTCCTTTTTACTCAACTGTTACATGATCTGGGTGCCTTCTTTATTTTTAAAAGACAATAAGGTATTCTAGAGAAGGACCCCTAGGCTAGGATGTGGAAGACCTTCACTCTAGTCGTTTCTGCCTCTGTGTGATATTATACCACTTCAAAAGCACAGGTAAAATTCCAAGAAGTTTGACAAATTCTGAACACTAGTTTTTGTTACTGTCTCCCTTCAAAAAGGCTTTGCTATATAGGCTATAAGAGGTACACGATCAGAATAAACCATGATGAGGACGGGGGAAAGTGAAAAGACAATAGCAGCCAAAGGGTGTTGTGTTAGTCTGTTCTCCTGCTGCTAATAAAGACATACCCAACACTGGGTAATTTATAAAGGAAAAAGTTTTAATTGACTCACAGTAACACATGTCTAGGAAGGCCTCACAATCATGGCTGAAGTGACTGAGGAGCAAAGTCACATCTTACATGGTGGCAGGCAAAAGAGTGTGTGTGTGGGGTACTCCCCTTTATAAAATCATCAGATCTCATGAGACTTATTCACTATCACCACGAGAACAGCACAGGAAAAACCCACCCACATAATTCAGTTACCTCCCACCAGATTTCCCTCACAAAAATGGGGATTATTACAATTCAAGTAAGATTTGGGTGGGGACAAAGAGCCAAAGCGTATCACTTGTGATGGAAAGGGATACAGCCTTAGTAAGTCTTAGGAAACTGAGAATGTGTGAATAGTCATACACAGGTTAGCATGCCCACAATGCTTTGCTGATGCCTGGACAGTATCATTCACCCAACTTAACTTTCAAGGATATTTCATCAAAATTTATGTTAAGTTCACATTAGGTCACAAATTTGAAGCTTTTCAGATTTTCATACAATCACCCTTCAACTAGCCTATTCCTCTGCATCTAATATAACTATTTAACTTTGTATTCTGCTCATCCTGGCCCATCTAATTTTTGGATTCTAATTTTTCTCATGTTTAGATCTGCCATTTAAAAAATTACCAATTTCCTTATTTTGAAATCCATAGTTATCTATTTTGACGCTTTTCTTGCAATTCTAGAATCCATTATCCCTTTGTCTCTCATGCAAATTCCTGCCAAGATAATCCACTTCCTCCCTACTGTTTAAAGTCGTAGGCTTTCAAAAAGTGTTAAGAAAAGTAGAAAAACACTGCGGAGTATACTGCCAATGTGGGTGATCCCACCTTGGTCGATCTTGCCTGCACTCACTCCTCTCTAACCCTCCAACCTTCTTCAGTCACGTTCTTTGTAATAGTGACTGTTCTACACTTAACTGTGTGTTTTTAAATGCCTGATCCTATTTCTTGTAGCTGACCATCTACTCTAGTGGCTCTGTTTATGAACTCAACATTTTATTCCTTACCACTCTCATCATGATTGCTTTGAATTTTTCCATATTCTTTTAAGTCCCTAATATCATCATCTCTTCATCACTCGCAGCTAAAAACCTCCTCTATTACTTTACTGAGGTTTAAGTGTCTGGCCTAACCATTCTAGTTTTATCTGTTTTCAATTATCACAATATCCACTTCACTGATTCAATATTTTACTGACTCTTTACATAAATTTTTTTTTCATTTTAAATATTTTTATTATAAAATATTCAAACATATTAATAAATATAAACGTTATGATTTAAAAAATACAGTGTCCTCCCCTCTTACCCTCTCCTTCACTTAACTTGATGAAACCCTAGAATTTTTACCGTTAGTTTCAAATCCATTTTTTTAAATAGCAAATACTGGAGGAACAATAGTCTTTCTCTGAATTTCTTCTGAATTCGATTTTCCTTTAATTTCTCTATCTAGAGGTAACCAATATCCTGAATTTGGTACCAATTATCCCCCTGCATGTTTCTATAATTTTACTACATCTATATTTGTCCATTAAACATATAAAACATGATACAGAGAAAAATAAACTCCCAAAATGTTCACAGTCTCACCTTTGGAACCTGTTAACCTGTTCTCTTATGTGAAGAAAGGAACTTAGCAGATAGATTAAGGTTAAGGATTCAACTCTGACTTACAAAACTAAAATGATTAATTTATACTGTTTTAAGCCACCAAATTTGTAGTTTGTGACAGGAGCCTAGAAGATAACCAAATGGTAATAACAAGTATTATAACCTTTTGGCTACTATATTTTTAAATGTATTACTTTGTTTTGAACCATTAATTCAATATGGAGCAGAAGCATTGCTAGCAGATCCTTGTTATGTTTTTGAATTGAAATTAACAGATTTCCTTTTGTCGTATAGGTATTAAGTACATGGCTTTGTTTCCATTGTCCATGGAAAAGGCATATAAGTTACAGATTCTTTAAAATGTGGTAAAAACTGCCTGCAAAACTATCTGAGCTCAGTTTCATTTGGAGAGAAGGGTGGGGGTACTGGATCCTTTTTTTATTTTTCTTTTTTGCCGATATAATTTCTTTTTTTTTTTTTTTTTTTTTTTTGAGGCGGAGTTTCGCTCTTGTTACCCAGGCTGGAGTGCAATGGCGCGATCTCGGCTCACCGCAACCTCCGCCTCCTGGGTTCAAGCAATTCTCCTGCCTCAGCCTCCCAAGTAGCTGGGACTACAGGCACACACCACCATGCCCAGCTAAGTTTTGTATTTTTAGTAGAGACGGGGTTTCACCATGTTGACCAGGATGGTCTCGATCTCTTGACCTCGTGATCCACCCGCCTCGGCCTCCCAAAGTGCTGGGATTACAGGCGTGAGCCACCGCGCCCGGCCTGATATAATTTCTTAATTCAATATTAATTTATAGATGGCTATGTTTTAGAAGTCCAGCTGTGTAACTTTTGCTTTTTTCTAAAAGTTATCCACTCCTTCCAAGCTTTCAATTGTATGGGCATCATCTGGTTAACTGTTTACAGTTTTTAATCTCTCTAATACATCTTTAATAAATCTGTTGCATGCTAAAACTAGGCATTTTATTCTTGGGGGGGGCCTCTTTCTCACAAACCTCATTGATTACTGTAAATCAAGATTTCATGTGCACTTCTCTCCTTAGCTCCTATTCAGTGTTTTCAATTGCATTACAAACATATTCGACTTGGCTAGGTTTCCATCACATAAACCCAACATGACTAACAGTAAACTTTTTGTTTCTACTACCACTTCAGAATTACCTCCTTCTGAATCAGGTCCTGAAAATGATAGGACAGTCCCTGTAGTCATTTAGACTCAACATTTTAGTTCACCTTTTAACTTCTCTACCCAATCTCTGGAATTACAGAATAATTACTTTGTCTGAAATATTTGCCTGTTTCTTTTTCTTGCAGCTACATAGCCTTAAAATTGCATTTTAGTTCCTCATTTATAAACTGCTCTGGTAGATTTTGAATTTATTGTACTGTTTCTATAAATTCCTCTTTTGTAATTCATCTTTCTCATCATCCACTCATTAATCTTAAATATATGTAAAAATACAATGACATTTTTAGAGTTATACAATAATTTATAATCTACATCATATGATGTACATGGCACATGTAAGACAGCTAGAAAAGGCATTACTACTTCCAACTTTATCAAATGTAGAACTGGAGGTTTATGTTTCTCTTAACTTTGTAAGAACACTCAACATCAAATCTATGTTGAGTTAATTGACCTTCATGATGCAGAATCCCAATTTTCTATATGAAATTACGAGTTCTTACAGCAGGAGTTATGATTTCTGCTTGTCTCACATACTCTCAAACTCTATGTGTTGCTGTAAGAAGGTGCCCACAAATGCTAAGCTAGTTTTTAATAGTTTGAGAAATATAGGAGTGACGTATTTTAGATTTAGGAAGTATGTTAGGTGTTTCTGTTACATTATCTCACTGAGAAGTGTACTACATTATGAACAAACTGTTCTTTTGCCTATTAGTCATAAAAAAATATGTGTTCCCTCAAAAAGTTACCAGAGGACTAACCTGAAAGAAACTTCAGCACCAGCAATTTTAATAAGATGAATAAAAAATAAAGAGATTCAATCTTATCTACTCTTACTGTGTCATTTCTGAAAAGAGATGAAAGAAAAAATAATGAAAACACCTTTTCTTAGTGAATTAACCCTTCCTCCAACTCCAACACATATTTAATTGGTTCCATGATTTATATAGTGTGTTTTACGCTCTTTTTTCCACCCACTCACAATATTACAAATATTAATCATTTTTCCACAGTCAATTATAGGAATTAATGCTTGGCATTGTGTTTGTTCATAAGCAATATAACATCAGATAAAAACGTGCTCTGCTTTTTGTTCTCCCAACCCCCAACCCCAGGTGTTCATATACCATACTCTGCTTTCTTCAAGAAAGAATAAAATTACTTTGGTAAAGGGCTATGCTCAACAAACCAGTAAAAAGAAAAGAAAAAAAAATTATTTTGGAAAACATCAAAGAATGTGAAAAGCTCCCAGAGACTGAAAATGGTTTTCATACAGGGACTCCAGTGCAGGACTATCCGAGGATCATCTTCACACTGAAGTTGCTGAAATAAAAAAAGGCAGTAGCTAAGAACCTACAAACATAAGCTAAGGACGCTCTTGTCTCTGCTGTTGATAGCACTACATATGTGTCATGTTGCAGTCTTGAGGTCAAAGATACTGAAGATAACTGAGATTCTCTGAATGCAGACACTTCCTCTGCTCTTTCTTTACATGTGATCCCGAAGGATGGCTCTGGACTAGGGTTAGTCTATGAAACCTCCTAAACTAACTCAAGGAGGAGGTTAAATTACTTAAAATCAATAGATCAACAGAACTGCAAAGCAAGCAGGAGTGTGCTTTCAGAGGAACTGCCTATGTGTCCTTTCTTCCTCAATTAATGAAAAGATTTCTATGATTTTTCTCAATTTCACAGCTGGTATGTAAATTGTGTTTTTTTTTTTGAGTAGGATCAGAACCACCTGTGAATTTGGAATTATCCCAGAAATAAGTATGCAAACCAACCTCTTACATGTTAGCAGAGCAGAGGTCTTTAGAGAATCATGTATGTAATGCCCTGTATCAGTCAGAATGAGGTAGGTTATTCTTCAATCATCAAGAACAGCTCCAATGCTCAATGGATGAAAATATAGTTTGTATACAATGAAAAATATATATTTTTAACTCATCCTACGTATTGTACAGGAAAGTGACTCTCAGGAGGATTTACCCATTACAGTCAAACAGAAATGTAGGTTAAAAGAATGCTCCATCTTAACCTGTGCTTCCAAGATCACCCAGGCAGAGGAAGGAACTATGGAACATGTATGTTCACGGCGGCACTATTCACAGTCACAAAGACAGGGAAACAGCCTAGGGTGTCCATCAATGGCAGACTGGATAATGAAAATGTGGTACCTATACACTATGGAATACTACACAGGCATAAATAAGAAAAAAACATGTCCTTTGCAGCAACATGGATGCTGCTGGAGGCCATTATCATAAGTGAATTAATACAGAAACAGCAAACCAAATACTACATATTCTTACTTATAAGTGGGGGCTAATCATTGGGTCCACATGAACATAAAATTAGGAATAGTAGACACTGGAGGCTACAAGAAGAGGGAGGGAGAGATGGGGACAAAGGTGGAAACATTACCTATTGGGTGTTATGCTCGCTATCTGGGTGATGGGTTTAATTATACTCCAAACCTCAGTGTCACGCAAAATATCCATATAAAAAACCTGCACATGTACCTTCTGAATCTAAAATAAAAGTTGAAATTTAAAAAAAGAGTTGCTCAGAAGTATAACATAACATTCACTCCCATTTCATGACTTCAATTCAAAGGGTACAAGGCTGTGCAATCTTATCACATGCTGAGAAAGAAAAAAAAAGCTGTAATAAATGTGAGCAGATTTAATGACCTCATTGCATTTCATGAAAATTGTCTAAATCACATCCTTCACCATTGTCCTCATCCAAAATATAAATACTTACTCTACATGAAAATCGTTTTACACAGAACAGACAGAAAAGAAGATGGGGTGAATATTACGTACCACAAAAGTATCTCCTAAAGCAATTCAGGAAATAGAAGCCTGGATGATATCCAATTATATTGTATTTAGTCTTTGGCTTGGACTTTTCTTCTTCCTTCCTTTTCAATCAATCAACAAACCTCTTCCTGGTCTATACTCTTAATGTTTTCTTTCTCGTATTTTTAAAATATTTCACTTTCAGTTTCCTACTGTTACATTGTTAATTCTTTGGAACAAAGTCTTATATTCAGTGAATTCCCCTGTGATATTTTCAAAGGCCTTAATGTCATTAATTCATTAATTTTTTTATACTCAAAATCATTCCAGAACTTATCAGTTTTGAGCCCTGACTATGTTAGGGCAAAGAAAATAAGGACTTAATTTCTCCCTTTGTAGAATTACAACTTCCCCAGAGAAACAGTTCATAAACAACGAACAACCACAAGAAAAAAATAATAAGGAGAAAAGTCCAACATAATATTATTTCAAGTTCCTATCACTAATATTAACTACTGGCATATTCTTAAACCCCTACTGATGGATCATATATGAACAGAAATAGTGCTTTAAGAAGTAACAAGTTGAGATTTTCTGAAACTCCTTGACTACAATCAGCTAACAAAGATTGTAAAGGAGTCTAATTACATCAGAAAACACAGAATGCAGGAAAGCCTATAGAGATAGGAAAATAATCACTTTGTTCAGAGGCAGAGAAATTATGGCTCTTTCAATGTCCAGATGGCAACAAAAATTTGTTGAGCTTGTCGTTTGATATTTACCTATTTCAGATAATTATTGAAACTGTGGAATCAAGCTAAACACACTTATCTGAATTGCTCTGCCCTGTCCTTTTGTGTAAATACTGAAACCCTTGGCTGTTCTTTTCCATTCTTTATACACCTACAAGGTGTTATCTTCAATTTCTTAACTGAATCGTGGTTGAAAATGTGTGTGTGTTTCTGTATGTGTAATTTTTTGAAATTCTTCTTCCACCCTCAGCAGTCTCCTGCAGTGAACTGGCTGCCTTGCCTGTTACTATTGCTTTACTAAATGTTCAGAGGACCATGTGATTTGGCTGCTTCCATACAAATACAGAGAAAGTATTTCCATGCAAAAAATATTTCTTTTTATTATGACGTGGGCATGAGAGAACAGCCAGGTAGCTGAGAAAATTGTCCAATATATCTTTCTGGCATTTGTCAGCTGCTACAAAAACCCTGATAACTTATGTTAGCTTATCACATAGTCACGATTGTAGTTACATTTGGGAAATCGGTTCAATCCTTCAGAGCATGCTTGCATGGACAGAGAAGTCAGAAATTGTGATGCTCAGATTGAAGAATTAGAAATAGACATAGACAGAAAATATGGACTACATGAGACCACTCAGCCAAGCTCTGTGGTTTTAAGGGACACTCTATTACTCTGATTATCTACTAAGTATTTTAACAGAGACCACTGAATAAGATTAGATTAGAGGCTTACTGTTTCCATAGTTTACAGTGGTGTGCCAACACCATCTTTTAGAAGAGTGAATAAAATTAGTACTACATTGCAAGGAAACTTGAATCAACACGCTTTCACTGAGATTCAAAATGAAATCTAGAATATATTAGTCGACATCTCTTTTTGTCCTTTTAAAATTGGTTAGGTCCCATTTCTTTAGAAGTAAAAAAAAAAAAGTTTTGTTATTTCTTAGAGAGATTTCCATTCTTTTTTTTTTTTTTCTAGGTCATTCTGTTCCATTCTATATAGGTAACATTTCCATGACCATTATCTTTCTCAAAACTACACTTAATAATGTTCAAAATGTTTATGGCAGCATAGGTAAGCATAGGGTAACAACCCACTTTGCAAGAAACATTACTCTCTCATTGTTTATGACCAAAGTGTGGTCTACAACCAAGTCCCACGTACAAAAAAGACTGGGAAGAGGAATGTCTAGTGCTTACATTGTGCTGGAAGTCTCTTCAAATGATCTACTTTACCTATTTGTTCCCAAGCAGACACAAATATCTTTGGAGACTGCCTTTTCACCTAACTCTCAAAATGCTTTAATTATTAAAGACATGGCAGCTTACACACAGGTCATTTCCTCATCATCTTCTGGAAGTTTTAAAATCTCTTCTAACAATAGAAGAAGTGAAGAGAAAATATTTAGTGTTTCTATGACTTATTCATAATTGAACTCTCATTAAAAAAATGAATAGAAAAAACAAAAAATTAAGTCTTTACTACTACTTTTTTCATATACTTATCTGTTCACATCTGATTTAAGGAGCCTTTTATAATCATTGGAATGATCCTGGCTTTTTGACACAAGATCAAAGGTTCCCAGTTTGAGAGCAACTTTTCTGCATAAGCAAGTGTGTCATCAGTGTATTTTGCGGCTAGGTAAAGAACCTTTAGTTAAGCAGTAAAACTGAGTTATTTTTAAGGAAGCTGATATCAAGGGCTGGACCCAGAGACTCAGAGTATTACAATGGACACCCCGGCTTCCCACCAAAAACCCAGCAAGAGACTTTGTGATATCTGTGGTTAAGGACTATACCAGCAGGACAACATTTATGAGGCTTTTCCAAGTGAAGTACACCAGTCATGAGTAGAAGGCTCACCTCAGGCTAACAACATCCTATCTTTCTCTTCGTCATTTATGAGATCTCTGTGGGCCTCTCAGTATTGTCTGTGGACTGGAAATGTATGACATAAATCTTTGCTAGTCTTTTTAAAAGAGACTTTTGCTTGTCTCAGGGAGAATGTTCTTAGGTCGATTCCATCCAGGAACCTCAAGTCATTATACCATAAAGAATATAGTTCATATTTATCATCAGAGTCTGAATAAACCTTTTCTAAATATGATTCTTCTCCACTGAGATACAAACATTTCTTTCCTAATCACTAATTCTATGCTTAATTTTGTTCTTGGAGGAAAGTAATTTTTAGTGGAATGGATGGTCATATCTTTGTGGCTCTTTCTTTCCTCTTCCTCTCCATTGTCACATATATCTTCCATTGTCCCTTGTCTCCACAGCATGTTCATAAAATTTATATCAGATCCTCTTACAATATTATTTTCTAGGCTTTTTAGTATGCATTATTTTTCCCACAAAAGAGTATATTTCCTGAATATCTGATTCCTGTTTATAATACTCATCCATTGTTTTCCAAAATGCCTGCCAATAATAAATGTACCATGAATAGTTGTTGGCTAAGTGTATTAATAGATAAAATTACTTGTTTAAAAAAAGTCATTCACATCTTTTTAAAAAAAATTAGGAGACCTTAAACCTCCCCCTTTAAATCTCGATTGCTCCCTGGACCGAATGCTGTCTTTCACATCCTATCCCTAACTCTTTCTACAATCATTCCCCTATAATTCCATGATCCCCTGTGTTCCTGCTAGGCTGAACTTCCTTGTATTACTCAAAGAAAAGATGGTATTCTATAACGTTGAAAGTTCTTCCTGTCTTTTCCATTTGTAAATGTGAATCCATCCTTCAAAATATAGATCAAATGTTACTTCCTTGTGAATCCTTATTTGGTTCTCCAGAGTGACCCTTCGTTAGTACTTAAGTGATGCTTTGTAACTATCTCTATTATATCATCACACTGGAAAGGTAATAGAGCGATTATCTGCTTATCTGACATCCCACAACAAACACACAAATACCACATATACACCATACAAATCTCTCTGAGCATATATATATCTTATTTCTTGTGACTAACTAAGCACACAGCATAGTACTTGAAAGATAATTAGGTATTAAATGTATGAATGTATGAATAGGATAGAATACAATACAATAGAACACAACACAACAAAATAGGGATTTAGCGGCTGGCAAAATAACTGATCTGTTCTAACTACTTCTAGCTTTTGATCTTCAGAAAGTTTCTTGCCTTTCTAGAGCTTCCATTTGTTTTCGTCTCTAAAATAGGATAATACTTTGATAATATAACTGTGATAAAGGGTATAAAAGATAATTCACGGAAATACTTGGCAGTGTCTGCATGATGAGGAAGGAACAGAAGAACAGGAAGAAGAGGAGGAGACATAGGAGAAAAAAGAATAAAGAGAAGGAGGAAGAGAAGATACACTAACGATAAATGCATTTAACCAAAAGTGAATGGAGAAGCAAGAATAATGTAGACAAAACCCCAAGTAGTTAAATGGTAATTCTTGTCTGAAGCTCCTATTAGATTGTACAGGAAGAAAAAAAGAAATAGTGATGCCGATATGGTTTGGCTGTGTCCCCACCCAAATCTCATCTTGAACTGTACTCCCATAATACCCACATGTTGTAGGAGGGACCCAGTGGAAGATAATTTGAATCATGGGGGCAGTTTCTCCCAAACTATTCTCATGATACTGAGTAAGTGTCACGAGATCTGATGGTTTTTATCAAGGGTTACCACTATTTCATTCTCTCTGCCTGCTGCCATCCATGTAAGACAGGATTTGCTCCTTCTTGCCTTCCACCACCATTGTGGGGTTTCCCCAGCCATGTGGAACTGTGAGTCCAATTAAAGCTCTTTCTTTTGTATCTTTCCCAGTCTCACGTATGCCTTTGTCAGCAGTGTGAATACAGACTAATATAGATGACAAAAGAAGTTATCATACATCTGCTAAGTTCAGTCATCCATTCTTAAATCTTCTCAACTGTTACAGATATTCATAAGAATGGACAGGAATTTAAAAGGAAAAGTTGTTATAATATGAAATGATAAATGTGTAAGACAGATTTTGTTTCCTTAAAATTTTTTAATAAATAAAAACATCATTTAAAAATATTACTTTTATGGTGTTCTTCATTGGACAGATGCCTACTGTGGGGGCAAAACATCAAAGCAATATCTCAAAGACATTGTTAAGAATAGGAGGAGCTTAAAAAAGTTTGACAGGAAATTATTTTTTAAAAGATTGCCATAGCACATTGTCACAATTATTATGGGCATGTTTCAAAGGGGAATGAGGGAACGGGGATTTCCACAGAGTCAAATTTCATTTACCAAAACAATTTCTGAATCCACTGTTACAGCAACATCAAAGCCATTGAAAATGAATAAGGTCTCACGAAGTGACTTTTAAATGGATTAATAAGGGGATTTTAATGTAAGAGTAGGAGTGTGGTTCACAGCTCACTCCCCAGGGAGGGGTGGAGAGGAAAGACGGAAGGATTCTTCAAATTTTTGAATAATCTTAATCCCCAAAGGAGTGAGATTTAGTCAACTGTGGGCTAGGAGTCTCCAGAGGTAGCCAGAGCTAACTTCTTACATCTCAAGTCACCCTTTGCTACTAACCACGTAAGCCTGGGGTAGGGTAGAGAAGCAGACGTCAGTTTAAATCCTTTACAAAAAGCCACTCCTGGCCATTACTATGGGGAAAAGTCCCGCAGAGCTAAACAGTCAAGATATGTAAGACTTCACCAAGGACCAGACCACAGAGTTCAAGGAGGCCTTCCAGCTGTTTCACTGAAGAGGTGATGACAAGATCCTGTACAACCAATGAGGACACGATGAGGGCTCTGGGCCAGAAGCCCACCAACACTGAGGTGCTCAAGATCCTGAGGAACCCCAAGAGTGATGAGGTAAATGTGAGGGGGCTGGACTTTGAGCATCTTCTGTTCATGCTCCAGATGGTGGCCAAGAACAAGGACCAGGGCACCCATGAAGATTATGTAGAAACAACTCATATGTTTGACAAGGAAGGAAATGGCACCATCATGGGTGCAGAAATCTAGCAAGGTCTTGTCACACTAGATGAGAAGATGACGGAGGAAGAAGTAGAGATGCTGGTGGCAGGGCATGAGGACAGGAATGGGTCTATCAATCACAAAGCACTGGGAGGCATATCCTGTCAGGGTGATGGGCCCATGGGACACAGCTCGTCCTTACAGTGCTAAATGGCTGAGGACCTTCCCAGTCTCCCAGAGCCCATGTCTTTCCCTGTGGGAGATTCTGTATCTAGCCTGAAGGCTCCCTAGGCTCTCTTATCACAGTGCCTTTCCCGTCTTGTCTTTTTTGGATGATATGCGCCATCAACATTCATCAAATAAACTTGCTCTCTGTGCCCCATGCCACACACCCCCAAAAAAGTTACTCCCATACTCATACCTGCCATCGTCCTTATTGCTCAGAAGTTTCTGATAGGACACACTGTATACCCACATATGCACATACACGAGAGAATGGAAATTTATCACGTATCCTCTCTACTTCCTCAAATCTATGATAAACAAGCACTAGTAGTGCCAAAGATACTGGAAATTAAGTACTATTAAGTCATTTTGATATCAGAGTCAAAAGTTAAAAAAATATTGAGTGACAACTGGCTTTCAGGACCCTAAGTCATCTGTTTATTTCAAGAAGTGTTGACACTGGTAAAAAGAAAGTTCTTGAGTTGAAATTAGGTTTGGTTTCCAAAGTATTCTTTCAAATAAAAAGAATCAAACTATCAACCTAATTTAAAAAGCTGCTATATACACATGTGCACACGCATTCCACTTGTGTATGTGTTCACGTGTTCACCTGCATGCTACATACACATGCAGCAGACCTACAGCAACTTTCATCATCTTTCACCCCACTGTGCTCAACAACGTGATTTACACATGGTAGGCCTTCAGCAATTTTTTAAATGAAGTTATGGCTGTTGTAATAAAAGTGCATGTAAGTGACCACATGCATATAGTTACTGACGTCAGTGATTGATACTCCCTCAGAGAGCTTTCAGTTTTCAAAGTATATGCCAAAATGAATGTGCTCTGAGAACACTGTGGAACTAAGGGTCAGAAAATGTCCAGTTTCGATCTCTTGTCATAGCCCCAAACACTATTATTATTTACGGAAGGCCAGTGATTTGCTTGGCACTGCACACTTCACAGCAGAAAGCTCTGTCTCTGCCCAGTGAGGTCTGAAGAACAGGGCTTGTAGGACATAAAAGACAAGAACTGGCAAGAGAGAGGAGCAATCTAAGCCTGTGGATTAAAATGCCATTAAAATAACCATTAAAACCAGGTGCTTAACACACCCCATGGTCTAGCCCCAAAACACAGGAAAATAGATTTTTCACCCTTTAACCACACGCTGTTTGTGTAATTGGTAAGCATCAAGAAAGGGAGTGATAAATTCCTCCCTAGGTATTCGAGGAGACAGTTGTATTGTTGTGACTGTTGTCATTTTACATTATGCACCCACAGTTTCATAGTTTATGTTGGGACACATACAAGAGCGTGACACATGGTTTGGATAGTTTTAACAGGCAATGAGGTATTCTTCAGGTTGCCCAGGATATAGCTTGTAAAGACTAACAACATCTTATCTAAGAAAAGGACCATGGAAACTTTCTCTCTCTCTTTTTTTTTTTTTTTTTTTTGACAGAGTCTAGCTCTGTCACCCAGGCTGGAGAATGCAGTGGTAGAGTTTGGCTCACTGCAAACTCCCCACCCTGGGTTCAAGCAATTCTCCTGCCTCAGCCTTCCTAGTAGCTGGGATTGCAGGGCCCGCCACTACGCCCAGCTAATTTTTGTATTTTCAGTAGAGGTGGGGTTTTGCTATGTTGGTCAGGCTGGTCTCAAACTCCTGACCTCAGGTGATCCACCTGCCTCAGCCTCCCAAAGTGCTGGGATTACAGACATGAGCCACTACACCCAGTCAAAAATGTGGTGGCTCACGCCTGTAATCTCAGCACTTTGGGAGACCAAGGTGGGAGGATCACTTGGGCTCAGGGGTTTGAGACCAGCCTGGGCAACAGGGGAAAACTCTGTCTCTACAAAACAATTCAAAAATTAGCTGGGCCTTGTGATTCATGCCTGTGACCCCTCCTTCTACTCAGGAGACTGAGCTGTGAGGATCATTTGAGCCCAGAAGGTTGAGTCTGCAGTGAGCTGTGATAGAGACACTGCACCTCAGTCTGGGTGATAGAGTGAGACCCTGTCTCAAAAAAAAAAAAAAAAAAAATGAAAATGAAGTATCTGGAGATACTTTCTCCCAAAGACACAGCCCAGAGGTGTAAGATGTGTTAACAGTATCTCTGTTTAAAACACCACCTACAGAATTTTTTAAAAAGCATATTTTCCTTCAAACAGCTCTGTACTAGTTCAGAACTCCCAGGCCATGTATCACAGATGGCTCAAAAGCTAATCCTTCAAGCCATCCTGAAGAATTCTTTCCACTTTTCCTTGTGATTATTAATCACATGGATCCTTGGGGACGATCAGAGTAAGTACTTCTGCCTTTTTCCCTGCTACTTTAACAGACAAGGTCTACATGCATAAAATCAAGATAGTTTTCCTGATCTTGGATGGCTCTAAGTATGCCTAAAGTTTAGGTTTCTGTATCGGTACACGTTTGCTTCTGATACCTTCTACCCAGACTATTGAACAGCAAGTTGGCTTTTTTTCATTTTGTTTTGGTTTGGTTTGTTTCTAAAGTTAGCCTCCTAGGTTCTGACCCCCAGGTTGCCATGCAGAAGAAAGCTGGCCTGGCTACTGAAATCTCCTCCTACATTCCAGGAATTGTTCTTCAGTTCCATGCACCAATGCTAAGGTAGGCAAAATAATTTCCATGCCAACTTGTGCTCCACCCTGCTACCTAGGAAACAAAGCAGAACTGACTCTAGTATTCCCTGTCTTACAGAGATTTTAACAACCCTGCTCTTGTTGCTGTTTTCTTACCTTCTGTTCTCCAGACATTTAAGATAAGTCCCAGAGGGAAAAAGGATACCTAGAGATCAATCTCAACAGCAGGGAGATTGCTCTGCTCTGCTATATTCAAAACTCTCCTGATGGAGAGAAGGGGACTAGATTTAATTCCCTGTTATGAACAGAATGTTCATTCCACCCCTCTGCCCCCACAAATTTACATGTTGAAATCCTAAACCCCAATGTGATGGTATTAGGAGGTACAGCCTTGGGGAGTAACCCAGTAATTAAATTGGAGCCCTCACGAAGGAGAATCGTGCCCTTATAAAAAGAGAGCCCAGAGAAGTTTCTTACCTTTGTTCCACCACGTTGATACAATGAGAAGCAAGGGTTTGCAATTCAAAAGAGGGCCTTTACTATGTTAGCACCCTGATCTCAGCCTTTCAGTCCCCGGAAGTGTGAGGAATAGATTTCTATTGTTTATAAGACACTCATACTATGGTTGTTTGATACAGCACTCTGAATTAAGATACATTCTGCTTTCAATAGCTATAAAACTGAAAACGATACATGAGGAAACAACGTATAGACATTGAAAAACTGGCAGCAACAGTACTATGATTCCTGAGGAGGGGACGCAAATGAGGTGAGTCCCATGATTTCTTCCAGAACTGACTGGAAGTGGTTTATCTACCACAGAGGTACAGACCTATTGCAAGGATCATCCCAGACATAACATGGTGGTTTCCTTAAGTAAACACTGATGTTCAGCAAGACTCAGGTGGCTGTAATTTTCAGGGTGGAGTACCAAAAAGGAAGGAAGTGTCCCCTTCAAAATTCATGTGTTGAAACCTTAACAGCCATGTAATGCTGAAGGTTGAGTCTTTGGGAGGTAATCAAAATTAGAGGAGGCCATGAAGGCGGGGTCTCCATGTTGGGACTGGTGTCCTCATAAGAAGGAGAAGACAGAGCTCTCTCTGTCTATCTGTGAAGACATAGCAAGAAGGCTACAACTCAAGGAACGAGCCCTGACCAGACACCAACTCTGCTAGCACCTTGAGCTTGGACTTCCCAACCTTCAGAGCTGTGAGAAATTTCTGCTGTTTGAGCCACCTAGTTTATAGTATTTTGTTATATAGCCCAAGGTGACTAAGAAAAAAGTGTGTAGAGCAAGAACTCTTAGAAATCATCATGTGGTCCATATGAAACTACATAAGGCAGTGTACCAGGAAAATACAAGTTACATAAAGCAGAATGCCAGGGAAATAGCAGAGTTCACACAAGACAGGAAAATGCCCTAAAAACAGCAGAATTCATGCAGGACAGGAAAATGCCCTAATTAGTATTTGCCAGAAAGCAGAGTCCTCATGGCATACCTAGACACTAGATGGTGATCCCAGGAAAGTCAAACCTTAGTAGTGGCTCAGAATTTGCCTTAGAATAAAAACTACTCTAAACCCATCACGACAAAGCTTAAAAACAAACTTCAAAAGGAATAAGCTCAACTAACTATCTACTCAACATTAACACCCTTTAAAGACATACAACAAATGTCAGGGCAAAAACGAACAAACAAAAAAACAGCCCTGAGGACCAGGAAGATCATGTTGCCCATAATCAAGACAAAAATAAGTTAGTAGAAAATGACTCCTATAGAGAAGATGAAAAATGGAATTAGCAGGACTTTGAACAGCTATTAAGGAAATGATAATTATGTTCAAAACAACAGAAAATTAAATAACATCTTGTAAAATAACATGAATACAATTAATCAAGAGCAAAGTTAGAAAATAAGTTTCATGGAAAAGAAATTTAAAAATACACATCAAAATTTGTGGAACAGAGCTAAAGGGCTTCAAGAAAAATTTATAGCATTAAAGTTTTATGTTAGAAAAGAAGATCTAAAAGCAATGATCTAAACTTCCACTATGAAAAATAATCTAGATAAAGGAGAACACATTGAACTTCACATACATAGAAATGAAAAAAGAATAAAGAAAAATGTGCAGGTCAATGAAATAGGAAATGAACAAATGATAGAAAAAAATAAATAAAACCAAAATTTTATTCAGTAAACTAGTAGATTTAAAGCTCTAGAGAGAAAGAGGAGGGAAAAGAAAAAAAAAGGAGGAAGACAGGGAGAAAGAGCACAAAAGAGGGAGAGACAGAGAGTAACAGAGAGAGAATAAACTAATTATCAAATTACCAACATGGGTAATAAAAGAGGGGACATCACGAGAGATACCACAAACATTAAAATAATAAGAAAATATTTTGAACAACTTCATAATAAATTTGACCACTTAGATAAAACTACAAAATATCTTGAAAATTACAAATTATCAAAACCGACTGATGAAGAGATAGAAAATATGAGTGATTAATAATGCCAATGAAAGATACTGAATTTGTGAGTAAAATAAAAGATACTGTATTTGTGAGCATGACCTGTACACTAAAAACTACAAAGCATTGCATAAACTACAAAACAATAATGATGCCTAAATAAATGGAGGGTATAACATGTCCATGGATTAAAAGACTCAATATTGTTAATATTTTATAATTTTATTTATAAAATTATAAAGTTAATGCAATCCCAACCAAGTTAAGAGTAGTCTATATTTTTTTAAAAAATTGACAAGTTGAAAATACATATGGATATGCAAATAACCTAGAATAGCAGGTAAAAAAAAAATACAAAGAGAAGAATACCTGATTTTATGACTTACTCTTATGTGTGCTGTTATCATAAAAATAGAAATATATATTAGTGGAACAGATTGGTGAGTGTATTAGTTTGTTCTCACACCGCTATCAAGACCTATCTGAAACCAGGTAATTTATAAAGGAAAGAGATTAACTGATTCCACATGGTGGGGGAAACCTCAGAAAACTTAAAATCATGGTGGAAAGGGAAGAGGCATGTCTTACACGGCAGCAGGCAACAAAGAGCAAATGAGCGAAAGGGAAAGAGCCCCTTATAAAACTGTCAGATCTTGTGAGAACTCACTCACTATCATGAAAACAGCATGAGGAAAACTGCCCCCATGATCCAATCACTGCCCACCAGGTCCCACCCTTGACACATGAGGATTGTGGGAATTACAATTTGAGACGAGATTTGGGTGAGGAGACAGTGCCAAACCATATCAGGAAGTCAGAAATATACCCACACATATATGTGAGTACGTATATATGTTAATTTTGACAAAGCTACCAAGACAATCCAGTAGAGAAACGGACAGTCTTTTGCACAATGGTGTACGGATAAGTATTTATACATATGGAACAGTGAGCCTTGACTCTTCCCTTCCACTATATAAAATATTAACTTGAAATACATCATAGATGTAAGCTTCCAATAGAAAACCTAAAACTTTTAAAAGAAAACAAGGGAAATCTTTACAAACTTGGAATAGGTTGTTCCTTAGATGAGTCACAAAGAATACAGCCTATAGAAGAGAAATGGGCAAATTAGACTTCATCATAAAAAGAAAGAAAGAAAACATCTGCCCTGTATAAGGAAGATACTGATAAGAGAATGAAATAGCAAATAGACTGGGAGAAAATATTTGCAATAAATATATCTGGTATAGGAATTACTTCTAGAATATGAAGAACACTTGAAAATCAGCAATAGATCAAATAACCCTATATAAAAATGTTTTGATCCAACACTTAACAAAAGAAGGTGTACAAATAACCAATAAGGACATTAGAATAAGCTCAACATCTTTATTTATCAAAGTAATGAAAATTAGGACTACAAACAGATATCATTATAAACCCACTAAAATGGCTAAAATTAAAAAGCTGCTCTGTCCCAAGAGTTGGCAAGTATGTAGGACACCTGTTCTATACTCCTGGTAGAAAATGTAAAATATTACAACTACACAGGAAAACAGCTTGTCAGTTTCTCCAACAAGGTAATCATACACTTACCATTGGACATGGTACTACCAGATATTTGGCCAAAATAAACGTAGACATATGTCTACAAAAAGAGTTGTACATGTATGTTCATGAATGTTCACAGCACTTTTATTTGCCATAGCCCAAATGAGAGACAACCCAAATGTCCCTCAATAGGTGACTGGATAAACAAATTGTGGTATATCCATAAAATGAAATTATGACAAGCAATGAAAAGAATAGACTACTTTCATGCAACAACATGGACGAATCACAGCACTGGCTTTACACAAGAGAGTATAAATTCTAAGATTTTAATTACATGAAACTCTCAAAAACACAAATCTTATCAGTGGTTGCCTGTGGCCAGAAGTTAAGAAACTGAAATGACTACAAAGGGGCACATTTGGGAGCTAACAAATGTTCTGTATTTAAGTTGTGGGGGTGGTTACACAGGCTTATATTTTCAAAATTTCTCTAAGGATATGCTTAAAATGGGTGCAATTTATTTAACTTACACATATTTAACTTATGCCTCAGTTAAGTTGATAATATCTTCTCTTCTCCCAGTACCAAAATACACATCTACAAACTGCCTACTCCACCTCTGTCCATATGCCATGTCTATGGACTCTTTTCTTAGGTGAGTTCCTTCCCAAGTGGCAGGAACTAAACAATTTAAGCAAACAGGACCCTGGGCACTGGGGTGCTTTGTAAGCCCTGCCTGTATGTTTGGCCATATGAGTTCAGATATTATTCAATTTTACTCCCTCTGGCATTTGCAGCTATTCAAATCTGCAGAGTAATGAATGACTAAAAGCTGGTGGCAAAAGACAAGTATTTAAAGAATGACAGAAACAGGAAGAAACGCGTATCTGGGGAAACTCATTAACTGTCTTTCCAGTGATGAGTGACTTCCAGAGGGCAAGAACCAATGTGTTCTACATCAAAGTCTCCCTGTATACTTTTGAAGGAAGTTATTTCTGTCTGCTCAGAGATGTTATGAAATGCAATACTTGGTGATAGCGGTTACCACTCTTCCACCCCCTCACTGGCATAGAATTACAACATAAGAGAATAACAATTAAATATTATTTGAGCTGTGGTTTAGAATGCATACATTTAGGACTTTAAAAGCACTGACATTGGGCATTGCCAAAGAGCAGTATGATATGACAATCAAGTCCTTGAGAAAATAAATGATCACTCCACCAGAATGCTTAAGGTCAAGTCTATGTAGGACATCCTACCATCTTACTATTATTCTGACCTTCTGTATTTTTCTTTTTTGAGAAATGTTTTTCCGAATTCTTTTTATTTAGACTTGTCGTTGAAGCAGCAGGCAAAAATAGCAGGCACATAAAATGATCTTTTCCTCCACTCATGTATGTATGTTCCTTGATCATCATTTATAGAAACTGAGAAAGTCACACGGATACTCCAAAATTGGTGTAATATGAAAGAGTCACCTCCATTATAATTTGTGATATATTTCTGTGTGTGCAGTTCATGTACTACATTCGTTGTGATGTCATTTCCTAGAATGATGATCTCTGGGTAGCAGAAGAAAACATTAGGCAAATAGGGAAAACAACTGAGATTAGAAGTTTTCCAGGAAAAGGCTGTAAGGCAACAGTAAGTATATGAATCATGGAAAGAGAATTATCTGGAGATCTCTGGGGACAAAAACTTCTAAGAAGCATAAAAACGTATTATCATGATTCCTGCTGGTAACTTGAGCCAACTTCAAAGCTTTCTTTAGGGGATTATGCCAAGAGGACCCATTATCAGAAAGGAGTAGTTAATTAGAGTGAATTATTATTATGTCCGACCTGCCTTAAATGGAGTACAGCTGCTGAGTCACACTACAAAGATGAAACTGGACCATTCATCTGCTTATGTAGTTTGTTTGAATTTTACATCTGGTTTTTAAAGCCTCAACAGTGACACCAGAAAAATAAAAAGTAATCACAGAGTGTAGCAGATATCAGATTTGAATGCCCTCTTCTTATGTATTTCAATCAGGCAATATACTTTTCTGGACATTTTTAACACTTCAATGATTAATCCGTTTTTTTGAGGTGTTATTTAAATACAGAAATTTTGTTCTATCATGAAAATAACCATTGTTCCCAGATGTGTCTGTTTAACTGTACGTATAATGCTTGCAATTCTTTGGGTCTTACTATCTACTGCAATTGCTTCATAAAGGGGAATTTAGACTGAAGGTCACAATGTAATAAAGTCATTTTCTCATTCACTCCTGAAACAAACTTAAAAGAAACAGGTGCATGGTCTGGGAGGAAGACTGATTGATGATTGATTGTCTAAGAGTGCTTTTTTTTTGCTTTTTTTTTCTTTTTCTTTCCCTCTCAGTAGGTTTCCCAAAATATCATGAGAAAGCAGTTCAATACAAACAGATACATCTTACTCTTAAGAAAAAAAAAAAACAATTGTGAAGTAGAATGGCACAGACAACTGATAAAAGAAGATGCAACGTATTTTTTTCCCTCATTTTTGGGGCATACACATCTGGGAATTTCATACTTAAAGTTAAGTAAACAGATGTCTGCTGTTGATAGCAATCTCTGGTGAACTTTCAGAGATCAATAGTGATTTGCCCAATGGCTCTCTCCTCATCAGAATGCCATTATAAACCCTCACCTGGGAGTGAGCACTGCAGCCTGCCCAAGCAACATTCATCTGGCATCAATCCTGGTCATAAAACAAGCCCATGAGTAACATAACAGCCCAGGTGTCTACAATTTCCAACTTCCATACCATCTGAAAGCCTGCAATCACTTTTGAATCACGGTTTCCCTATCTCTATTTAAGGACAGTGAAGAGAACTCTTAAGAATTGGAACCCATTCCTGGACATTCTTTGGTTGAGTGTAACACTCTTGATCATTTTCCATCAAGTTAGCAAATACTGTGAGTGATCAAAGAGGAATGACATACTCCAGGAGTGTAAAAGCAACTGGACTAGTATCAGCAATGCAGCTTGCATAACCAGTGAATGCCTGATCTTGAAAAAGATTGTCTTGACTTGTGAATGTGTTCTTCATTCAGCAGCCGGGAGAGCATGTTGGTGGTACCCAGATCCATAAGCCTCACACACCTAAAGTGGCTTACACTGCTAAAGATAAGGCAGTAGTTGTGATCAAAAACATTTCTAGCTGAATATATATTTTTGTCCTGGGCTTGAAGACACAAAAATAATCGACTCTAAAGTTTATACCTAGTTTAAAAATTAGGGAAAGAGAATTAGAAGTGATGGTTACAAAACGTGAATGTACTAAAAAACGCCACTAGATTATACACTTTAAAATGATGAACTTTATGTTGTATGAATTTCATCTTAATAAAAAGGAATTTTAAATGGTGAAAAAAAATTAGACAAGGAATTAAGGCCAAAACATTCTGGGAACAATTCCTAAATAATTCTTTCATTCCACAAACATTTTTTGCACACTTGTAAGTAATGTAAATACTAAGTAAAGCAATACTAAGTTTATGGAGCTTAGAAAATTAAGACATTTATATTCTTATGCTTGAAAATCCCCAGAGGATTTAGAGCCAGAATTTCTAGTCTTTGTCGTCGTTGTTGTTATTGTTATTCTAATAGTCTTCTGGGAAAGAAAATCTTTTCCCTGTCTTATCAAGCTAAAGGCTCCAGAGTTAAGATCCTGGCTTCCATCGGTGCAAGTCTAAACATGCTGGTTAACCTCACCAAGTCTCTCTTTTTCCATGAGAAAATGAAGACAATAAAGACATCAAACCTCAGGACATTTTTAGGATTTAATTAGCTAACACAGGTAAAGCATTTAGTATAATACTAGCATTAAATTGATATTAAGCTTGATTGTTGACATTATTATGTAACTTCATCATTTAGGTCAATATAATGTTTAAAATTGTTTTTGTTTCCATTATTTCTAAGCACATTTCCATGATTGTACAGTATATCTTAACGATAATAAAATCAGCAGCTCTGAGTTCAATTAAATTTTAAACAATTCTAAATGTGGCATATCTTACTGGTATAGTAACAATGATACTGGTATAGGACCACGATACTATAGATTCAACGAACTAGTTAAGAGCTCAATAATCAGTTAATTCATTTCTTTTCCTTGAAGTCTCCCCACTCCTAAATGTTGCCAAAAAACCCCAAAAAACAAACAAACAAAAAACCTGATTGATCCTTAGTCACTAGAGAAAATTCTGTTACTTCCTAAGATAGGCTTGCTGTCTTCTGAAATAGCATTCAAGCCAGTGAAAGTTTTGGAGAATAAGAGTGAAATCAATAGATCTACATCTACTTGCAGTTTATTCTTTTACCTTTTTTGAAAAATTAACTTTATCACTTTATTAAGGAATAATTTACATGTAATATAATGCCCCATTTTAAATGTACAGTTGGTGAGTTGCAACAAATATAGACTCTTATGTAACCACTACTCCAATCAAGATAGCAAACATTTCTATCATCCCCCTAAGATTATCCTTGTGCCCTTGCAATCAACCCCAGCCCATCCTTTGTCTCAGGCAACTATGTATCTGTTTTATGACATTTACATTATTAGTATAGTGTCATCTACAACATAGCATTTGCAAATTATGACCCACGACTTTTTTTGGTAAAAGTCTAAAGATAAAAATATTTTTTACGCTTAAATGATTTTTCAAAAAGAGTATTTTATAATACATAAAATACTTATAAAATTAAAATCTCACCAATGATGATGAGCATTTTTTCATGCTTTTTGGCCAAAAAGAAAAAAAATTAAAAGCTCAGTGTTCACAAATAAGATTTGATTGTTACAGCCACAATGTCTCCTTATATATTGAATCTGGCTGCTTTTGAGCTACAATGACAAAGTTAAGAGGTTGAAACAAATACAGTATGTCCTGAAAATACTTACTATCTGGTCTTCTTACAGAAAACGGAATTATATAGTGTACAATCTTTTGAATCTGGCTTCTTTGCTCGCTGAAAGCTTTTGAAATTCATCTATACTGTTGCATGTAACAGCAAGTGGACCTTTGTATTGCTGAGTAGTATTCCACTAAATATACCACAATTTGTTTCCTTACTACCATACTCACGTACATATGAGTTGTTTCCAGTTTGGTGCCGTCATAAGTTATCCTGTGTTAACATCCTGACACAAGTCATTTTGTGTTCATATGCTTTCATTTCTCTTGGTGAAATAGCTAGCAGTGGACTTGCTGCGTCACATACTAAGGGTATGCTAACGTGATAAACAACTGTGAATTTGTTACAGTTGCTTCACGCCGTTGCCATTCCAAAGACTGGCAAGAATTTTACATTTGTATTTTTAGTGATTAAAATGGTATCGTTAAGAAAAAAAACACACAATCTAACTTGAGTTATTTATATTGCTCTATTTTTGTTAACCTGTCTATCTTAAAAGTAAGTTCTACTGTGCATATTTAAAGTGTGCAACATGATGTTATGGGATACACAGAGAGAGAGTATAGAGGCTGCTACACTGAAGCAATAAGCATCCATCATTGTTAATTACACTCACGTTTCTAACTCTCTTGTTTTCAGAAAATAATAATGTCTTTGGATTTCTACATAATACTGTATGCCTCTTAGAGAAGACCAATATATATATTATTTTTGAATTCTGGTGATGAAGCAGAACTGGATCACGTACATTTTTTTTGTAAGGGGCCAGATAGTTGAGGCTTTGCTGGCCACATATGGTTGCTGTTTAATATTCGCCTCCTTCCTCTTTTTCTTTTACAAACCTTTAAAATGTGAAAAATACTCTTAGTTGATGGACTGTACACAAATAGGCTATGGGCCGGATTCAGCCAATGGGCTGTGTAGTCCACTGTTGAACTAGAATATGATTTTTTTCTATAATGTAACAACGCTCAGAGTTTTACATATTGTTTCTTTAGAAATATTGATCAAACACAAGTCAATCTGACGTCTTAAGAAATATCTTTCCAAGAAAGTTTCTGAAACCTGGAAAACTCTCTATTAAGTAAATGACAGAAAACCAATATTGACTCAGAACAAGCTCCTACAGCTAATTATTACAAAGTCAAGAATTTTGCTATCTGATTATTAAACCACTGATAGCTTGAAATGGGCCACAGTTATTTAAAACATAAAAATCAACAAGTACTATTTTTTTTTTTTTTTTTTTTTGGAGACAGGGTCTAACTCTGTTACACAGGCAGGAGTGCAGTGGTGCCATTGTGGTTTACTCAAGTATTGACCTCCTGGGCTCAAGTGATCCTCCCACCTCAGCCACCCAAGTAGCTGGGATTATAGGCACACACCACCACACCTGAATAATTTTTCTGAATAATTTTTTTTTTTTTTTTTTTTTTTAAGAGATGAGGTTTCACCGTGTTGCCCAGGCTGGTCTTGAACTCCTGGGCTCAAGTGATCCACCCACCTTGGCCTCCCAAAGTACTAAGATTACAGGTGTGAACCACCATGCCCAGCAGCAAATATTTTTTATTTTATTTTAGAGAGCAGATCTTTATCATACCAGTGGTAACAACCCTGTGAATACCAGTGCTTTACTATCTGTATGCACAGACTGGTGGTACCCAGAGCAGCAGAAAGTTAATCCATTCATCACATTCTCTGGATATTGTGGGGGACAACCCATCCTTCTTTCCCAGCATAATGTGGAACATTTATATTTTTCTCTCATCTGTAATCTAACTGGAAATTCAGAAATCCTAGCCATAAATTTAGAAGTACAATTTCTGTAACACTCACTGAGAAGGCATAAGAAAATAGGAAATGCTCCTATATCTGAATTGCTGTGTATTTCTATTTTTTCTGTTCATATGCAAATACATGTTGTAATTTTTCCTTGTATACAATTATTCCATAAAATGAGTTTAATATTTTGCATTATGTTTATAAAATTTTCAGATGACAGCTTCTGTCTGAGTTTGACTTCTGCAAATTGAGTTGGATCACTGTATAGATCAAGTGTCATCTGCAGGACAAATCTGATCACTGCCCAGCCATGAGATAATGTTTTTACATATTAAAGAGTTATAAAAAAAAAAAAAAAGGAAGAGGAGGAAGAAGAGATGGAGAAGAAGATGCAACAGCAACCACATGGTCTACAAAGACTAAAATCTTAACTATTTGGCCCTTTACAGGAAGCTTGCCAATCCTTTGTAGAGAGATAATCAACACAGCATTAATATTACATAATTTACTTAATATTTTGCACACTGTGATTCCATTAGTCCGTTTTTGCAATGCTATAAAGAACTACCTGAGCCTGGGTAATTTACAAAGAAAAGAGGTTTAATTGACTCGCAGTTCTACAGGCTGTACAGGAAGCATGGCTGGGAGGCCTCAGGAAAGTTACAATCATGGCAGAAGGTGAAGGGAAAGCAAGCATGTCTTACCATGGCAGAGCAGGAGAGAGCGC
Source organism: Alouatta palliata (assembly GCA_004027835.1). Lineage (NCBI taxonomy): Eukaryota > Metazoa > Chordata > Mammalia > Primates > Atelidae > Alouatta > Alouatta palliata. The sequence continues at coordinate 35,568 of PVKV010006254.1, forward strand.
ATGTGGAAAGGGGAAAATGCTACAAGGTTTTAAACAACCAGATCTCGTGAGAACTCTATCATGAGACAGCACTAGGGTGATGTTGCTAAACCATTAGAAACTATTCCCATGATCCAGTCACCTCCCACCAGGCCCCACCTCCAACACTCAGAACCACAATTCAACATGAGACATGGGTGGAGACACAGAGCCAAACCACGTCAATGATACGTAGTACAAGACAGGGAACAAATTAACTTCCTATTTGTTCTCTTTTAAAAATGACAAAGAAATAAGCATGTAAGAAAAGGGAGCAACTGATTTACTGGAAATGTCCTTGTTTTCCTCTTTTTGAGACTGCTTTTCTTTCACTGTCCCCATTTTTGTAGGTAAGAACATTAATTTAAAAACAGGAACTGAATGAAGCATGGAGTAATGAACTCTCTGGGCCTATCACTTCACTTTCCACCAAGCCAGGCATCCTCAAATATTCATAAGTCATCAACTTTTAAAACAGGATGTGCAAATAAATCGTACTCACTACTTCTGACAGGGTGGGTACCACAAAATTGATATATAGCTATCTGTGTGGAAATCCTGTGCTTCTGATGTTTACATATTCCATTCAAGATAATTTATGGAGAACTTGCTGTACCCAAGGATCCATATTATGGGTTACCGGTCTGAAAGCAGTCTAGATACATACTTAGCTATAATAAAAAATTAAACATACAGCCACACTGTATGTAAACAATTCATTTTGTTAAGGCATTCCTCCAAATGTCAATCTCTTCTCATATTTAGTACTCTACCAGTTTGATTGAAAATTTGCATTTACAAAGGAAGCATTTGACTAGCCTGTTGAAAGAACCTAAAACACAAGAGCTTCTTTATTTTTTCTTTTTTTTCTCTCAGCCTTTCCAACAGAGCAAACACCAGCTCTGTTCATGTTATGTAGCTGTTGATGGACATCTGAGTATTATCTGTAATAGGAACTTCCTGGGCCAATCATAAAACTCAGGATCTTGGTTTTGTCCTGAATTATAAGCAGCCCAAATCAAATGTATGCAACTTGTACAGTATTTAAAATGTAGAGAACGAGAAGGAGATGACAGTATGAAGAGCAAGGAAAGGGTGTTTCAGACCAAAGAAACTCAACACAAAGCTCTGGAGGCAGAAGGGCTGGGATTGTGGTAGAGAAACTTACCAGATCATGTGGGGGCTTGCAGGCCATGTAAAGAGCAGTGTGAAAGCAGCAGAGTTTTTAGAAGAAATGAGATTTGATTCTACTTTTAAAAGTCCACACTTGGGGCTGCTAGCTGGTAAATGAATGGTCATTGGGCAGGACAAGAACTAAAAAGACATGTTGGGAGGTTATTGCAGATAGCTCAAATAGCATATAAGGTTGGCAATGGAGAAGGAGCAAGGAAACATAATCATAATATATTTTGAGATATTAACGTCAGCATTTTAGCAATGGGCTAGTGATGTTCTATTTTGCTACAGAATTAAATGAGAGTTCAGTAACAGCTTGCATGGAAGATTCTAGTGCTCCATGTCATTCTCCTAAACTACACTGTATACTTTTCATGAAAAGATAATGACATTGCTTTTATTCAAAAATATTAAATGGTAGCTGTTGTAGATTGAATGTCTGTGTCCCCCTAAAACTCATAAATTGAAATTTAATCCCCAGTGTGATGGTATTTGGAGGTAAGATCTTTGAGAGGTAATCAGGTAATAAGACTTGAATTCAGGCCCTTGTAAGAAGAGGCCAGAAAAGTCAGCACACTCTTTTCATCAAGTGTATTTGCCCAGAAGTCAACAGTCTGGAACCTGGAAGAGGACTCTTGCCAACACCATACCATGCTGTCCATACAATGCTGATCTCGGACATCGAGCCTTCAGAACGGTAAGAAATAAATTTCTGTTGTATAAGCCGTCCAGTCTCTGGTATTTTATTATAGCTGCCAAACTGACTACTGTAGTAACTCATACTTCTTCTACATAAATTTGGTATTCAATTGATGCTTTTGTAGAGTAGCGACGTGGTGGTCATGGGCATGCAATGACCAGATATTACTTCAAGGAAGACTGTTCTACAAGGAGATTTGTGGACAGTCTCCATCTGTTGCATCTTTGGGATCTACCACAATATTCACATCAAGGCCATTCTCTCCCTGAGCTGCTCTTGGTCAATGACAAACCACAGAACATGTTCTAGAGCAAGATTGTTTCTGCCTAATATGCAACAGTTGTGATGGACAACCTCTGTGCTGGGACTGCCCATTGCCGCAGCTGGCCGAGCCTTTCTTGGAACTAGGTTGTAGCCTGAAGCTCTTCCTACTCAAATCTCCTTCCTTCTCTTTCTCCTTCCACAAGCTTAAGAACCACATCACTTCTGAAGGTTCTTCCCTCCTATTCCTGTTGTCTCTCCTCTTTATACGTACATGCATTTCCCCCAGTATATCTCTTGCACATCTACTTCTATCATGACAACTGCTTCTTAGAGGACTTGAACTAACACTAGAGGCAATTATAAATATTAACGTTAGTATCCTGCAATTTGTGCTATTTCTTGGGGAAAAAAAATCAATAAAATGACAACGAAAGAAATTCTTTAATGACCAAAACACACACACACACACACACACACACACACACACACACAGCTGAAAAGACCAGAGTTCAGGCTTTTAAGCTGGAAGGCAGATGAATGTAAATGAGTGGTCATCGATTTGGCATACCAGAGAAAGCTGAATCCTAAAACGACAGAGCAAAAGGTCAAAATGGCATTTTATGTACCATAAAATGTCTTCGAAAATTAAGAAATTGGCAGCACCAGTTACTTCTAGTATTAAAGGTAAAGGTGGGGAAAAAAGATGAGTTTAAAATTGATTTAAGACAGAAGTAGAACTCCCCTGACCCCATTCCAAGATTACCTTGGTGAGGGGTAGTGACACCTGTACGTGCAGCAAAGCAAGCTTCCATCCCTTATGCCAGCATAAGACTTGAGATTTATGTTCTATAAAAGCAAAGCATAAAAGATTCCACACTGAGAGATAAGGCCCACTGATGAAGAGGTAATTCCCAAATCTTTTCACCCACTTAGACTCTAGAGCTTTGGAAGCCAGGAGTTCACCCTCCATATATAGAAAAGTATAAAGTCTCTCTTCCAGGAAATCTGACTACATGAAGAGTTAAGAGTTAAAGTACTGTCTAGGGGCTTGCACAAGAAAATGACTTCATCAGACCTATTATACAGGAAGATCACAATAAACAAGTCCTAGGCACTGGGAAGAAAAAAATGTGTTATTGCAAATAGAGACAAAACATGCAAGCAAAAAAAAAAAGGGGGGGGGAAATGAATAAAAACTAAGCCAACAGGTGACTAAACTAAGAGAATTTAGTATTTTCAAAGAGATAAGAAGTATGTGCAAAAGGAAGTAAATGCTAGAGGAAAGTTATCTTTGTTGAATTCAAAAAATGCTTTTTGAAATTAAAAATACAGGAGCAGAAATTTTTGAAAAATTCAGTATAAAGTGTGGAAGATAAAGTTGAGGAGAGCTTAAACAGAAAACAAATAAAATAGTAGGAATAATATAATGGAAATAATAACATGAAAATTTCAAAACAACATCCCAAAATAAAAGGAGATAAGCCCAGAGAGTCCACAGAACAGTGGATGAAATTGGATCTATCTCAAGACAAAACATTGTAAAAATGTCTACTCTTGAAACTAACAAAAGATCCCATAATTTTGTAGGATAAAAATGGATTTTATAAAAAGGTTCTGAAATCTATAACTTTTTTCAATAGTACCTGTAGATACCAAAAGACTATAGAGACATGTCTTCAACATTTTTAGAGAAAAGTATTTCCCATGTAAAAATTATACATCCTGCTAAATTCCCAATTCACTGTGAAAGTAGGGTCAAGACATCTTTAGATGTACAAGGTGTCAAAACTTTACTCCCCCATACCTATTATCACAGCATTTATGCAGAAAAAAATGACACAGGTTCTGGGAAATATGAAATCAACTAGGAAATATAAAGGAAATCAAGGTGATGGTTAAGAGAAATCCCAGGGCAGCAAGCATGCAGCTAATGTAGAGACCAATCAACCTTGACTAGAGTATGTCACAACGTTTCAGAAGACCAGGTCAGAAGGCAACATGGGTAGATTATCAAATGTCTATAATCATACTGAGAAATAGAGACAGAGCTGAAGCAAAGATTCAGCTTAAATTAATAATCAGTACAAAGAAAACAAAAAAGGAATAAGGCAATTATCAATAAAAATTTTAAAGAAAAAATGATTATAGTATACTATATGGCTCAGTTGTGACTATGGTTTTCACAGTTATAATACCATATGGAAATGAATACTGATCTAATAACAATTACCAAATCACTCCCTTCTAAATAAGAGGAGATAAGATTCCTGTAGAGAAGGAGTAAGGATAGGATAGCCAAATCTCCACCTTCTACAGTAGTAGTTTAAGAAATAATTTTTAAAACAAAAATTTTTTAGAATAGTTATATCATCAAATATTAATTAGAGATATGGATAAATATTGAAAGAATCTGCTGAAAAATTCTGCTAACAAGGATTGTCATGGGGAGCAGAACAGCTATCTTCTGCAACAAGACAAAAGTACAAGCAGAAAATCAACACCCTGCCATACACAATATTATTTTCTTAATAATACCATCATCCCTAGAATTTAATTGGCCAACCAAGTTTGCCAAAGAAACTCAGCTCTGGGACAATCTTGCCACACTATCATTAGACTAGAAACCCCAGTAATCTTGATTTTAGTTGACTAATTTTGAATGTCATTACTCATTCCAAGAAAATACTCTGCACAGATAAAACTAATGTAAAATTAAAAGAAGCATGAATGAAGATCCAGATCTGAACCATAGGCTTCTAATTAAGGGAAGAAGGGAAAAAGGGAGGATGAGAGGAAGTCAACTTGGTCACTCTAGCTTCTGGAAGGTAACTGCTTATTTTCCTGAAGATTTTAATCTATGCCAAGTAATCTCTCTCTCTCTCAATGTCATCAACAAAAAAGTCCCCACAAAAACCCCATCCAAAGGTCAGTAGCCTCAAAGACCAAAGCTAGATAAACTCAGGAAGATAAGAATCAATGAAAAAACACTGAAAACTCAAAAAGCCAGAGTGCTGCTCCTTCTCCAAATAATCACAACACCTCTTCAACAAGGGCACCCAACTGGGCAAGGCTGAGCTGGATGAATTGACAAAAGTGGGCTTTGAAAGTGAGTAATAATAAACTTTGCTAAGCTAAAGGAACATGTTCTAACCTAATGCAAAGAAGCTAAGAACGATGATAAAATATTATGGGAGCTATCAACCAGAATGAACAGTTTAGAGAGGAACATAAATGCCCTGATGGAGCTGAAAAACACAACACAAGAACTTTACAATGTGACCACAAATATCAATAACCGAATAGACCAAGCAGAGAAAAGAATTTCAGAACTTAAAGACTATCTTGCTGAAATAAGACAGGCAAACAAGATTAGAGAAAGGAACCAACAAAACCTCTGAGAACTATGGGATTATGCAAAAAGATCAAACCTACAACTGATTGAGGTACCTGAAAGAGATAGGGAGAATGGAAGCAAGTTAGAAAACATACTTCAAGATATGATCCAGGAGAACTTCCCCAACCTAACAAGAGAGGCCAACATTCAAATGCAGGAAATCCAGAGAACCCCAGTAAGATACTCCATGAGAAGATCAACACCAAGACACATAATCATCAGATTCTCCAAGGTTAAAATAAAGAAAAATATGTTAAGGACAGCCAGAGAGAAAGACCAGGTCACCCACGAAAGGAAGACCATCGTACCAACAGTGGACCTCTCAGTAGAAACCCTGTAAGCCAGAAGAGACTGGGGGCCAATACCCAATATTCTTGAAGAAAAGAATTTCCAACCCAGAATTTTATATCTGGCCAAACTAAGTATCATAAGCAAAGAAGAAATAAAATCCTTTTCAGACAAACAAATGCTGAGGAAATTTGTCACCACCAGGCCTGCCTTGCAAGAGTTCCTGAAGGAAGCGAATATACAAAAAGGAAAAACTGTCATCAGCCACCACAAAAACACACTGAAGTACAAAGACCAATGACACTATAAAGCAACTGCATCAACAAGTCTGTGAAATAACATACATCGTGATGACAGGATCAAATTTATACATAACAATATTAACTTCAAATGTAAATGGGCTAAATGCTCCCTATTAAAAGACACAGAACAGCAAAGTGGATAGAGTCAAGGCCTGTCAGCACGCTGTATTAAAGAGATCCAACTCACGTGCAAAGACACGTAGGCTGAAAATAAAGGGATGAAGAAAAATTGACCAAGTAAATGGAAAACAGAAAGAAGCAGGGGTTGCAATCCTAATTTCTGACGAAACAGAATTTAACCAACAAAGATTGATAAAGACAAAGAAGGGCATTACCTAATGGTAAAGGGATCAAGTCAACAAGAGGAGCTAACTATCCTAAATATATATGTGCCCAATACAGTAGCTCCCACATTCATAAAACAAGTTCTTAGAGACCTACAAAGAGACTTAGACTCCCATGTAGTAATAGTAGGAGACATTGATATCCCATAGACAGTATTACACAGATCATTGAGACAGAAAATTAACAAGGATATTCAGGACTTGAACTCAGCTCTGAATCAAGTGGACTTGATAGATATCCACAGAACTCTCCACCCAAAACAGAATATACACTCGTCTTGGTGTCACATGACAGTTACTCTAAAATTGATCACATAATTGGAAGTAAAACACTCCTCAGCAAATGCAAAAAACTGAAATCATAACAGTCTTTAAGATCACAGCACAATCAAATTTGAACTCAAGATTAAGAAACTTGCTCAAAACCACACAACTACATGGAAATTGAAAAACCCACTCCTGAATGAATCCTGGGTAAATAATAAAATTAAGGCAAAAATGAAGAAGTTATTTTAAATCAATGAGAACAAAGAGACAGCATACCAGAATCTCTGGGACACAGCTAAAGCAGTGTTAAGAGGGAAATTTATAGCACTAAATAACCACATACAAAAGCTAGAATGATCTCAAATTGACATGCTAAAATTACAGTATTAAAACAAGAACTAGAGAACCAAGAGCAAACAAACCCCAAAGCTAGCAGAAGACAAGAAATAACCAAGATCAGAGCATGACTGAAGGAGACAGAGACACAAAACACACTTTTAAAAAAATCAATGAATCCAGGAGCTTTTTTTGGAAAAAAATTAATAGAATAGATAGATCTCTAGATAGACTAATGAAGAAATAAGAATCGAACAGGCACAATAAAAAATATGATAAAGGCGATATCACCACTGACCCCACAGAAACACAAACAACAATCAGAGAATACTATCAACACATCTCTGCAAATAAACTAGAAAATTTAGCAGAAATAGATAAATTCCTGGACACAGGATCACCCTCCCAAGATTGAACCAGGAAAAAGTTGAATCGCTGAGTAGAGCAATTAACAAGTTCTGAAATTGAGGCAGTAGTAAGTAGCCTATCAACCAAAAAAGCCCACAACCAGACAGATTTACAGCCAGCAGAATTCTACCAGAGGTACAAAGAGGAGCTGTTACCATTTCTTTTGAAACTATTCCAAACAATTGAAAAGGAGAGACTTCTACCTAACACATTTTACAAGGCCAGCATCATCCTGATATCATAACCTGGCAGAGCAACAACAACAACAACAAAAAAAAATGTTCAGGTCAATATCCCTAATGAACATCAATTCAAAAATTCTCAATAAGATACTGGCAAACTGAATCCAGCAGAACATTAAATCTCTTATCCACCATGATCAAGTTGGCTTTATCCCCAGGACACAAGGCTGGTTCAACATCCACAAATCAATAATTGTAATTCATTACATAAACAGAACTAAAGACAAAAACCACATGATTGTCTCAATAGACAAAGAAAGGGCCTTCAATAAAATTCAACATCCCTTCATGTTAAAAACCACAAACTGGGTATTAGTGGAAAATACCTCAAAATAATAAAAGTCATTTATGACAAATCCATAGCCAATATCAGAGTGAATGAGCAACAGGTGGAAATATTCTCCTTTAAGTACAAGACAAGAATGCTCTCTCTCACCCCTTCACCTCAACAAAGTATTGGAAGTTCTGGACAGGGCAACTGGACAAGAGAAAGAAATAAAAGGTATTTGAATAGGAGGACAGGAAGCCAAACCATCTCCATTTGCAGATGATGTGATCCCATATCTAGAAAGCCCCATCAGCTCAGCCCAAAATCTCCTTAAGCTGATAAGCAAGTTCAGCAAAGTCTCAGGATACAAAATCAATGTGCAAAAATCACAAGCATTCCTATACATCAACAACAAACAAGCAGAGAGCCAAATCATGAATGAACTCCCCTTCATAATTGCTACACATCATATAAAATACCTAGGAATACAGTTAACAAGGGAAGTGAAGAACCTCTTCAAGGAGAACTACAAACCACTGTTCAAGGAAATCAGAGGAGACACAAATAATGGAAAAACATTCCATGCTCATGGATAGGAAGAATCAAAATCATGAAAATAGTCATACTGTCCAAAGTAATTTATAGATTCAATGCTATTCCCATTAAACTACCATTGGCATTCTTCGTATAATCAGAAAAAAACTATTTTAAAATTCATTTGGAACCAAAAAGAGCCCATATATCCAAGACAATCCTAAGCAAAAAGAACAAAGCTGGAAGCATCACGCTACTCAACTTCAAACTATACTACAAGGCTACAGTAACTAAAATAGCATGGTACTGGTACAAAAATGAACACAGAGACCAATGGAACAGAATAGAGGTCTCAGAAATAATACCACACATCTACAACCATCTGACCTTTGACAAACCTGACAAACACAAGCAATGGGTAAAGGATTCTCTATTTAATAAATGCTGCTGGGAGAATCTACTAGTCATATGCAGAAAACTGAAACTGGACCCCTTCCTTACACATTATACAAAAATTAATTCAAGATAGAATCAAGACTTAAATGTGAAACACAAAACTACCAAAACCCTGTAATAAAATCTAGGCAATACCATTCAGGACATAGGCATGGGCAAAGACTTCATTACTAAAACACCAAAAACAATTCCAGCAAAAGCAAAAATTGACAAATGGGATCTAATTAAAGTAAAGAACTTCTGCACAGCAAAAGAAAGTATCATCAGAGTAAACAGACAATGTACAGAATGGAAGAAAATTTTTTCAATCTAACCATCTGACAAAGGTCTAATATCCAGAATCTACAAGTAATTTAAACAAATTTACAAGAAAAAAGAAACACCCCATTAGAAAGTTGGCAAAGGACATGAATAGACATTTCTCAAAAGAAGACATTTATGTAGCCAACAAACTTATGAAAAAACCTCAACATCACTGATTATTAGATAAATGTAAATCAAAACCACAATGAGATACCATCTCACACCAGTCAGAATGGAGATTATTAAAAATTCAACAACAGATGCTGCTGAGGCTGTGGAGAAACAGGAACGCTTTTACGCTGTTAGTAGAAATGTAAATTAGTTCAACAAAGTGGAAGACAATGTGACAATTCCTAAAGACCTAAAACCAGAAATACCATTTGACCCAGCAATCCCATTACTGGGTATAACCAAAGGAATAGAAATTATTCTGTTCTAAAGATATATGCATGTGTATGTTAACTGCAGCACTACTCACACTAGAAAAATCATAGAATCAACCCAAATGCCCATCAATGATAGACTGGATAAAGAAAATGTGGTACATATATGTCATGGAATACTATACAGCCATAAACAGGAATGAGTTCATGTCCTTTGCAGGGACATGGATGAAACTGGAAACCATCATTCTCAACAAACTGACACAAGAACAGAAAACCAAACACTACATGTTTTCACTTATAAGATGGAGCTGAACAATGAGAATACATGGACACTGGGAGGGGACTAACACACACTGGGGCTTGTTGGGGAAGTAAAGGGAGGGAGAGCACCAGGATAAACAGCTAATGCATATGGGGCTTGATACCTAGGTGATGGGTTTATAGGTGCAGCAAACCACCATGGCACACATTTCACCTATATAACAAATCTGCAAGTCCAACACAATAAAGCATATATATATATATATATATATATTTATCTCATTTTACACACACACACACACACACACACACACACACACACAATCTAACAAAAAATCAGAAAAATGGTACCTAAAATGTAGATGAAAGATGCGATCATGCTAACAAACATTGGGAAGTAATTCCCAAGGTAAGCCTGCAAAATAAAGAGCCTTACTAGATGCCCTGCCATGACATAGGCCTGGGCTCTCTTTCCATGCTAATCTCTAATTAATCCCACCTGTAACAAAAACAAGCTTCATATCAAAGTGTGAGGTTTTTTTTTTGGTCTGTATCCCAATAGGCCAGATACTAGAAATGGGAATGGACTCGGTTTTCTGTATACTTTTTCTATTCAGAAAAGGGGACTCATTTAAGCTTTCGCCTGGGAGTATCCTGTTCTGTGAAGAGTTTCCAAACCAAGATAGGGTGTGGTTAGCGACCTTGGCACTTCAAGTGGCTGAAGACAGATGCCCTGTGGGATCTTGCCATCTATCACACCCACACACACCATTGTCATTATAGCATCTTAGACATCACCACCACACCCTGCCATGCACTGGGGATTTTCAATTAGAAAATCTCCTGAGGTTTCATGTGAATGTCTTACAAAGGGTAGCGTGAAGGCCACTGCTTATAAGGACTCTCACAGAGAATTTGTGCTACATGCCATCCTTTCATCTGGACACAAGTGAAAAAACTGAGTACCTGAATATGTTGCAAGAGACAGAAAACATGGAGGTCATCTCACAAATGAAAGAGATCCTCAGAACCTTAATTTTGTATTATTTTGTGTCCATGCTATGTTTCTTTACATTTCAATATATAGCTCCCTTCTGTTTTACTATTTCACCTCAAAAGTAACTAAGCTGAAAAGAAATATAAAAATATATATACATTTGCTCATCCAGGATAAGCCTTTGGATTAGAAAACAATGCTGTCCCCATTCACCATCCCACCTTGTTACTAAAGACACATCTAGAGGAAAAACAATAAGCAGACAACATTTCTGAGCTAATATTATGTTTATACTCATTACAAATCAGAACTGAGAAACTCTGGCTTTCTATAAATTAAAAAACTATAAAAGAGAGTAAGAAAAATTCATCAATGTCGATCCAAATTTCTAAGATGCAGAGCTCCTAAGGGGTTCAAAGGGCCAGGACCCTCTCCCATTCTATGAATGAGTCAAGCCCTTCTACATGGCACTGGGAAACTGTTCCTTCTCCAACAGAATAGACCCACCTTCCATGTAAGATATGACATCAGCCTCTAGTTTCTGAAGAAGGTGAGTAGAATATGCAACCTAGTAATTATTTTGCTGTGAATTTTCAGTAAAGATGCTTTTATCCTAAGTATTCTACTGATTGATACAATGAGTTTTGGGGTTGAAGTAGCAATGAAGAAAAAGCTTGGTTTGTTCTCATTTGGCAAATTTATCAATGAAACAAAATTATCAGGCTGGGCGCAGTGGCTCACGCCTATAATCTCAGCACGTTGGGAGGCAAAGGAGGATGGACTGCTTGAGGGAGACCAGCCTGGCCAACATGTCAAAACCCCATCTCTATTAAAAATACAAAAATTAGCTGGGCGTAGTGGCACATACCTGTAATCCCAGCTACTCGGGAGGCTGAGGCTACAGAATCACTTGAACCCAGGAGGCCAAGTCTGCAGTGACCTGAGATCAAGCCACTGTATTCCAGCCTGGATGACAGAGTAAGACTTTGTTTCAAAAAAAATAAAAACAAAAAAATTCATTAAGTATGCATCATTCCTGTTTTCTAATGCAATTTCTGTTTATGTACAAAAAAAAAAAAAAAAGAAATTGAATTCTTCATTATAACTCCTCCTCCAAGAAAAGATCTGGAAACAAGTGCTTTAAATCAGCAACCTTTCCTCCACCCCACCCCATTACCCTTACCCTAATTAATGACCATCATGACACAAGGACTGGCACTCTTGCCAATTATTAGCTTCATTTCTGTGTTCTGTTTCTCAACACAGATCCAATAAACAATTCAAGACTTGCTGGAGTTTGAAAGCAAAAACCAAAGCCCAAACCCTGTGTATATTAAAACCATTCCTGCAACAATAAACTCTGACTGGGATATGAACTAATCATTCCTGTTGTTCAATTGAAGAGGCTGAAATCACAGCCCCCTCAAAGAGGAAGCTCTGGCTTAACAAGGAAAAAGCATTTACTGACCTTCAGGTACCCTTTGTTTCAGAGCTTCTCTGACATACTCTCTTTTTCTGCACCACATGCCTCTCATTCCTCCAGGCCAGCATTTGAGAGTTGAGCTTAGGATGGTGAATGGTGATGGGTGACTCATAACCCATCATTTATATTCCATTAGGGGAAAATAAGCAAGATAGAGTGTCTGGTAACATGCTCATAGACAGATAGTTTTTAATGTTTTCTCTTAGCTGTGTTTTTTAAAGACACCAACAAGTGAGAGTTCTGTTTAGGAATTGATGAATGTATCCGTGGCTAAAACCACTATGTAATTGGAAATTTTTGCAACACGAGAAAGTCTTTGCCCAAAACTCTATTGTGTCACTTTTTGTATTTCTTATATGACAATGATCTGATGACTTCTGCGTCCCCAAACTGTTCCTCTAACCATCTGGTCGTTTGAGTTGAGTAGAAGCATGCTTAGATGCAATGGAAAACTTGGAAAGGATAACACATTCATCAACAACTCATTTGTAGAACTTAGAATGAATTTATTATGATTCTTACTAAGTGACAGGCAGCCGGAGAAGAGAGGTCTACATCAATCAATGCAATGATATATGATGAATGACAGAGGAAAGGATAGAACAAGGATACAGGATACATCTTACAAAACTGAAACAGGGGTGGCTGGTATGCAATGCACTGATTACAGAGTAGATGCTTCTACACACAAGTTCTATGCATGAAACAGTTACCTGCAAGAGGATGGTAACTAAGGCTAACTTCACACTGTACACTTAACTTCACGGAGAATACATATTTTCGTCTCATTTACCTGTGACTCAGTCAAAGACAATGAATAAAAAGGTTAGCCTGAAAACTATTTCCAAAGAAAATCTGTCTTCATCTACCAGTAATGCCTGAAGGTATCGATTTCTTTCTGCTTTTCAGAAATACCTCTTTGTTATCTCATAATAGCATAAGAAATATCCACACCCTCAGTTGCCTAGTAATTCAAGTAAATGTACACCAATTAGCGTTGTGTAGACCTTTAAAGAGATAGCATTTTAGTGTGCAGAAATGTGTGTGGCAGTAAGTTTTGCATACACAATAGCCATTTTTAGTCTTTTCATTCATGCTGAAATAGTTTGCCTCTCATGAGAGGGAAAGCAGATACAAATGCTCATTTTTCCAGCTTCCCTTGAGGCCAGGAGTAGGAATGCAACCAATTAGATATAAGGATAAATCTGCTCTTCGACCTTTGAGGTAGAATTATCTACTTATTATAAAGAGAGAAAGCATGAGGCTAACTCTATTCCCCATGTTCTTCCTTCCTGATTTTGGGTGTGGAGTAAGGACATGATACGAAAGAGTTACAGCATGAGGTGGGGAGAATGTCAGCCCTAAGGGTAACAGAAAAACAAAAAATGGAAAGAGTTTGATTTTCTTATGCCATTATTAACCTGATGAACCTATCTCAGAAATGTCACAACCCTAATTTTTGTATGTGAGATATGAACTGCCTCCAGTTGTTTAAGCCACATTCAGTACAGAAGTCTCTTACTTGCAATTCAAAGCAAGTGATTGATTTGGAAATGGGGAGGCATACGCCAATCTGAACCAATGCAACACAGGAGAATCTTTCTCCAAGTTCTTGGATAAAACAATTTACCAAATAGGAACACTGAAGTTTATTTTTTCAATTATTGCTGATAGCCATTTGAGACCTTGAAATGAGCCAGTGCAAGGATGAGCCAATATCAGAATAGCTGAGAGGAAACTTGGAAAGTGTCTATGTTCTTCATGACATTGTTGAGCCATTTAGTCAAACAACTCTGTAGTCCATACTTCATCTTGGCTTCCTAGCATGTGAGATAATTAATCCATGTAGGGTTTAAGCAAAATTTATACTGTTTATCATGACAGGTTGATTGCATAGATGGTCCCAATTAATGATGTTTCTGGATCCAAGCTCTTTGCCTTGCAGCTTTGTAGGATCTGCCCACTCTAACTACAAACATTGCTTTATCCAACAGAATGTGACAAAAGTAATGGTGTGCTGGTTTTGAGCCTAGACCACAAGAGACCTTGAATGTCTCTGTTCTCTCTGCTGGAATCCTGCCACTGTCATGACTATCAGCCTGGGCCAGCCTGTAGATAATGAAGGACCACATGGAAGAGAGCCCAGCTGTCTCAGCTGAGGCCATCCTAGACTCATCTACAGTTAGCTGACACCCAAACATGAGAGAGGGCCAACCCAAAATCAGCAGAGCTGCCTACCCAACCACGAGCTGACCACAGACACATGTGTGATGTCCAGCCAGGACCAGAAGATGTGCCCAGATGACCCATGGACTCATGAGCAATAATAAATGTTAAATAATAAATTGTTTTAAGCCACAATGAGTGTTGGGATGCATGTTATGCATTTAGTTACTTTTATTATTTATGAGTAAGAGCATTTTAGCTGATAAAGTAAAGTAGTAAGCTGAAGAGAAGGGCAGGTAGCTTCCCTTGTAATATATTCTAAGCACATGGGACATGATTGAAAGATTTTAATTAGGAAAATGATCAAATTTCCTTTTTTTTTTTGAGACAGAGTCTCACTCTGTCATCCAGGCTGGAGTGCACTGGCACAATCTCAGCTCACTGTAACCTCCGCCTCCCGGATTCAAGTGATTCTCCTGCCTCAGCCTCCCAAGTAGCCGGGACTACAGGCACATGCCACCAAGTCTGGCTAGATTTTTGTATTTTTAATAGAGATGGGGTTTTACCCTGTTAGCCAGGATGGTCTCAATCTCCTGACCTGTGATCCACCCACCTCGGCCTCCCAAAGTGCTGGGATTACAGGCATAAGCCATTGCACCGGGCCTCAAACTTGCATTTTTAGATAAAAACACTATGGTATGGATGTGGAAGATAGTATTTAGTAAGAGCAAGTGACTAAACTTGCATTAAAAATAGCCCAGCGTCAGGCATGGTGGCTCACACCTGTAATCCCAGCACTTTGAAAGCCTGAGGCAGGTGGGTCACTTGAGGCCAGCAGTTCGAGACCAGCTTAGATAATATGGGAAAACTCCATCACTACCAAAAACACAAAAAATTAGCCAGGCATGATGGCATATGCCTGTGGTCCCAACTACATGGGAGTCTGAGATAGGAGGATCCCTTGAACCCAGAAGGTGGAGGTTGCAGTGAGCCACGATCGTGCCACTGCACTCCAGCCTGGGCAACAGAGTGAGACACCATCTCACTCTAAAATAAAAAATTAAAAGAAAAAAAAAAGAGCAGAAAGGAAGGAAAATTTAAGATGTAAGACAACATTGAAAAAGAAAAAAAAAATGTTATCTAAGGGGAAAAAGAAAAGAGAAAAAAGCACATAGGGTAGAAGGTGTAGAATTGAGTTCTTGCAGTGCAAGTACATTTATTTGTAGCCTAGATCAAGTGATTAAATTGGGGCCTTCAGATCAGCGACATCTGCAGCACTTGGAAATTTATTAGAAATACAAGGTGTCAGCCCACTGCCGATTTACTGAACCGGAAACAGAAAATGAGTCCCAGCAATCCGTGTTTTCACAAGCCCTCCAGGTAGATAATGCTGATGCATGCTAACGTTTGACCCAGGCCATGCCTAACAATCTGATAAGAATGACACATTGTTAAGGACACCATCACCTTCTTCAGATCACCTTTGCCATGAGGGAAGGACTTGATTTATTGCCAGTTTTGTCTGGCTGAAAATCTCTGTCAATCGATTTGAGGCTTGTTCCCATGATTGTTCCCCTGGATCCTAATTTCTCAGCGGCCAGGTTTTAGCAAGAGCCATAGAGTCTCCCGTGGGTCCTAAGTTTCCTTTATGACATGGTTCAGAGGAGGGACTTTCTTAACTACACACAGAGAGACTAGGTTCTCTATAGGTCAATGGATATTGGAACACAGACTGAATATATATTTGCATTAGTCCATTACATATTGTATTAGTCAGTTCTCACACTGCTATAAATAATACTACCTGAGAATCTCGGTGTAGTAGCTCACACCTGTAATCTTGCCACTTTTGGAGGCAGAGGCAGGTGAACCACATGAGGCCAGGAGTTTGAGACCAGCCTGGTCAACATAGTAGAAACTCCACCTCTACTAAAAATTAGCCAGGTATGGTGGTGCATGCCTGTAAGGATTAAATTAGCCAGGCAGAGTGGTATAATCCTTACATGCCTGGCTAATTTATGGAAGGATAAGGCTAATATTTTGGGAGGCTAAGGCTAATTTTGGGGAGGCTGAGGGGCAAGAATCACTTGAACTGGGAGGCAGAAGTTGCGGTGAGCTGAGATGGTGCCACTGAACTCCAGCCTGAGCAACAGAGCAAGACTCTGTCTCAAAGAAAAAAAAAAAAAAAGGGGGGGGATTAATCGACTCACAGTTCTGCAGGGCTGGAGAGGCCTTGGGAAACTGACAGTCATGGCAGAAGGGGAAACAGGCACCTTCTTCACAAGGAGGCAGGGAAAAGAATGAATACGAGCCCAGAAAAAAACTACTTTTAAAAGCATCACATCTTGTGAGACTCACTCATCATCACGAGAACAGTATGGGGGAAACTGCCCCCCATAATCTAATTACAATTAAAATTCAAGGTGAGATTTGAGTGGGGACGCAGAGCCAGACTATGTAATATATAGACAGAAGACGCTGAATTTAGAAGACAAGCAGGTTAACACCTGGGTCTTTCTCACCTCAAAAAGACCCAGGTATTAACCATCCATCTTCTGGCTTGGGAGGGGTTGATAATGTCTTGTTTGGTCCTGTTATTCAGATATCATCCTCTAAGGGCCTGTGCTGATCTCCAAATACTTTCTTTCTTCTTTTTTTAGAGAGAGACAAGGTCTCGCTCTATCACCCAGGCTAGAGTGGAGTGGTATGATCACAGCTCACTAAAGCCTCAAACTCCTGGGCTCAAGGGATTCTCCTTCCTCATCTACCTCAGTAGCTGTGAATACAGGCATGCACCACCATGCCTGGCTAATTATTTTTTCTAGAGATAGCATCTCACTATGTCACTCAGGCTGGTCTCAAACCCTTGGCCTCCAGTGATCCTCCGGCCTTGGTCTCCCAGAGTGCTGGGATTATAGGCATAAGCCACCACACCAGGCCTAACTTCTATACTTAATATGCTATGTCTTACTCTCTCAGAAATCTTCTGAAAGACCTTTGACTTCCCATTTTTGATTTGTTTTTTAAATTCTGGGAGACTGTTAACATGTTATTAATGTAGGGAAGCATCCATCTTTCAAGTTATTCTAGGCATTACCCTTTATGGAAGAGGACTTTGGAGTCCTTCTCTGTAGGGGGAACTAAAAACTATGTTAAGAAGAAAAGGAATATCTAATCTGTTGATAGACCTTTGACTCAGCAAAACGCCTATATCAGAGGCCAAAACAAGTTCCATCTCTCAGCAATCAGGCCTAATGACCCATTGTTTTAGCATGAAATCATAATGGGACAAAATTTAAAGAGAGCCTGGGTGACCCTAATATTGTCAACAAAACTGGATGTAACTTCTAAGATCTAGACAAACCTCAAAACTTCTCCACCCACACAAACATATACCTGATGTCACTCTTTGGAGAATGTTGGCTATTTCATAAATTTCAAAACAGAACTGAAAATAAAATTATTTTCCAGCCCAGAAATGGACAGGTACCTTACACCTAAAGGGTTTCCACTGCAAATCACTGACCTAACAATTCCAGGATTCCTGTATGGATAGACTATTCTAGGACTACAGTTTAGAACAATTAAAAACCTCTTGCAGTAAAAGTGGTATCATTATCATCAAGACTAAGAAATGGTTTTACTGTGCTTCATTTCACTCATCGACAAAATGAGAATTTTAATAGTACTATCAGTAACAACACTTCCAGTTTTGAGGATTAAATGAGTTTTTAAAAGCACAAAGCACTTAAAATATCATCTGATCCTTAGAAAGAAATTTGATGGAAGGAAGAAGTTTGACAGGTCCACTTGACAGAAGTTTAGCTATTATTAGCGTTAATGTATTGTTGACTATAATTATTATTATCAGCAGCAGCATTGTTTAGTTTTGCATTAGTTTAAGTTTCACAGGTAATTGTAAAAAAGCATTAGAAAGGACAATTTAATAGGACGCAGTGTCTGAGATGGCTCTGATACTTTGAGCATGCTGACAGAAGAACAGTGCCCTTATCAGACATTCAGAAGCCAAGTGCAAAAGAGCGCTGCTTTCATAGGAAAATACTGTTAAACTTGATGAATGTAATGCAGTAGCACAATATTATTTAAGTGAAGCAGACCCAGAACTTAAGATATAGAATGGGAATGGAAAAGTCAAATAACAAATAAATTGAGAAAAATATGAACAGACAACCAATTCTATTTTCTTGTTTTTAGCAAATAAAGAGGAATAATCAGGAGTATCTAGAATATCTAACAGTATCTAGATCACGAAAAGGGTGACATAGATATAAAGAAAAAAATAGAGCAAGAACAGTGAAGAAAATAAGACAAGAATCTGAGTTCCTTAACTCTCTTATCCCTCAATTTATTAATTCTTCATCCATTTATTAATTAGTTTGTTGACTTCATCAACATTGCCTGCCAGGTGCTAGAGACATGCACTCCTGGCCCCAAATTGGTGAGTTTAATGGAAAAAACAACCAGACACCCAAAGTTATATTACAGTCAGGCAAGTGCTACATTTGAGAGATGAGCAAAATGTAGGGAAAGAACAGTATCACCGTGCAAGCCTCAAAGAAGAAGGTCATAGTCTGGTTTCTGATCCCACTCCATAACTGAAACTACGCCAGGAGATGGATGACTTCATTGCTCAATCCAAGGCAGATGTTTACGACAATGATGAAAAAAAAAAAAAAGGAGATGGGCTCTGACTTCCAGTCCTCATGACACAGAGACCATGTTTCCTAGCACTAGTTCAAACATGTAGCAGTGACTGATAACACTATTAAAGCAAAACAAAACAACACAGGGTTGTTTACCCTCTAGATGAACATTTCTATGAACTTGAAATAGAACAGAAACACATTACAGAAAGTAAAGGATAAAAAACTAGTACCACTGAGCTCCAGGAATAAAAAGAACAGTATTGTGTTGAAGTTCGATTTCTATAGACACAATGGGTCTCTCATCAGGTAGAAAACTGGCGCCAAATGTAACATGCAAAGCCAGTGGCCGCTATGCTACTGCCACCCAAAGAAAGGGGCTGGATTGTTGCCTGGGACTGCAGCTCACACAAAGCTACCCAGGAACATGAGCAGGAAGGGAGACAAGCACAGAAATACACAAGGCCCCGGGGCAAATCATCTGCTGACTCAGCGACTATCAGCGTTAGCCCAATATCATCTAATGGAGCCACGTGAGTGGGCGGGGGGAGCCACTTTCAGAACTATTGGCTAAAAAGAGGAGATGCAGAGACAGAAACAAAAACATCTGCCAACTAAACTATGTGTGCAATCTAAAATTTCAAAGCACATAGGAACATTTTCACTAAGAAAGATAACGAGCAAACCTCGATCAAGAGAATTCACACCGTACAAGAAGGCAATGATAGAGCAGCCTGAAGTTACTCTAAATTGTGTTTGAAATCTGCCATAGAAAGTAGTGAAAAACATTCATAAAAAAGAAGGGATTTTTTTAAGTAAAAGCAGGCAGATATGAATAAAAATATACAAATATAAAAACAGAAAAATTGAAAATCATAAAAAGGAAGAAATATGGTGAAATAAAAGCAAACTATACACAGGATAAAGGTTAGTCCTGATCAAGTCTAAAAAATAATTAATGAACTAGGAAGTAATGCCTAGAGCATCAAGAGACGATTAAAAATATGAAAGAAGTTAAAGAACATAGAGTATGAAAGAAGTTAAAGAACATGGAGGATGAAATGAGAAATCCTGGAAGCAAAGAGCAGACAGAAAAACAGAGAAGAAAGTTTTATAGCAAGAACTAGAAAAATAAATGTACAAACTCTCGGATTCTCAGACTAAATGTGTACAGTAGCTGAAGAAGAGAACAAATACATATCTTGGCTAGATACATCATACTAAACAATAAGGTTGGAAGAATGAAGAAAAAATATTAAAAATGAAAAGATATATGCCTAAAAACTATTATGTCATCAAGATTGGAGGCAAAATGAATTCATGTTCAGACATAAGTATCCCCAAAGATATTTTTTAAGAGTCACTAAATTGTGCTCTTCAGCAAAATAACAGAATTCGTAGAAAAGCAGCAGGATTTCAGAAATAAAACTGAGTACAAATCAGTAAAGGTGTTGGAAACTTTCACTAATTTAATCTGTATGTGTGTGTGTCTCTGTGGAACAAGTGAAAGCTACATTTTGAAAAATCCATCAATAAATCTTATATTCTGCCTAGCTGCAGATTTTCTCCTATCTCGCTCTTTTTCTTACTTAGTTAAAAGCACACTTTTGACCCTCCATAACTTTTTTCCATTTTTCTCTACTCTTTCTCTGAGCTTTTCCCAACATTTCTTTGCTCAAAATTTCAGTGCGTCAGCGAGCAGCTTGGCCTGAGAATATGGGAAGTTAGCGCCGTCTGGCAGCTTCAGCTTGAGTTACGGTGAAGACTTGTTTTCCACTGTGCACTCACCTCTGTGCCATATCCATCCTGGCCATTGTGCCAGGCGAAATACCGACGCTCGCCGATGTGGAAGATGCCTCATTGGGAGGCAATCAGCTCTGCCGGAGAAAGAAAAACATGTGCGGCTTCTGCCGCCTTCACCTTGGCAGAGAAAAATGGATGTAAAACTGGGGCTGGGGTACAGCCTTCAGAATTCTGGAAGATCAGCAACACCAGCCTGAACCAAGAAAGAACACATGGTGGTTGTGTGTGGCAGTGACACCTCAAGAAAAATCACTTTGAGTCGTGTGCCTGATCATTTAACTGCTATGGGCACAGGCCCAGCTTTCTCCCCAAGTCAAATGTAAATGCTTTAAGGAAGCTGGTCTTTCTTTCCCCTCCACTTTTACCATACTAAATGTCTAACAGTCATTTTACTGTGTTTACAAATTATGAAAATTCTGGGCAGCTAATTATGAAAATATTGAGAAGTCGAATGAGAACTAACTCTTGGAGTCAGTGAAGGCAGGGAACAGACTGTAAAGTCTTTGAAAAATGAGCTGCTTACTCTCCACTTCTGCCAGTAAATTTTGGTATTCCAGCATATTGCCATGTTAATCTGAAACCCAAAAGAAGGAAATCAATAAAAATCTAGGAGAAAAGTAGGGGAAGAGGCAAGCCATCAATGCTTAGGAGATGAGAAAGGGCTGATCAGTTTCTAGGATCCATACATTTTGCTTCCCATGGATCATAAGCCAAAGAATCCAGGGGAAAAATATGAAAAACAAGTTTTATAACCTAAAGGAGAGGTGATAAATTTTAAGTTCTCTGTAAAAAGGGACAGCCTTTCTTCGAGTCTGACCTTACCGTTTTCATACCATCTGGAAAGAAAATCTAGTTGTCTTCCCCCATTTGTTTTATGTTGAATAAAATTAATGCACGTGCAGTAATAACAGAAAGAATATAAGTACATTCTAGACTGATTATAAAGTTGCTTAGATTTCATGATCTATCCTAGTAATTTAACATATGTGTTTTTTCTACAATGCCTTTCTTTCTTGCAGATTTCTTTAGCTAATTTATGTTAACCTAATCTGTACAAAATAGAATTATTGCCATTCTTACTATGTAGAAAAGACGAGTCATGGCAGACAAAAACTGCAAGTTTAGAGATGGTAAAATAATTTTAGAAAATTATGTCGTCATGTAGTCCTATAATCTCTCCATCACAAAATGAAACCTGTGTTTAGATAATATTACATGGAGTTCACTTTATACTCCATCCTACAACCTCACAGACTGTTATAAGATCATGGTTAATGTCTTTAATTGCATTAAAATCTAAAGTGAATATTGTCTAGTATTAGTAGAAGCAGACCATGAGTTATATCATACAGCGATATTGTCACTATGTAGACCTAACATAAACAGCATCTTAAACTTGGAATCTTGTGAACGTTATTAAGATTCTTCACTCTAAATCCTTCCACTTTCTCATTCTGCTTGACCCTAGATTTAGAAGATGTAAATAAAATACAAATTTTAGTAATTGATAAAATATGAAGCAGAATCACATTTTCAACTTCCCCTATTGTTTGTTTTCATAAGAAAAAGGCTAAGCTCCAATCATGAGCTCCTTATTAAATACTATAAGTCAAGAAACTTACAATGTTTTTCCTGACTTTTCATTAGCAGAAAGCTTTATAAAAGCAGCTGTTTATATATAATACAGAAAGGCAAGGAACATACACATTTGCCCAAGTGAAAGAGTAAAGAGGAAAAAGAAAAGCTATGACCTGAATTCTCAACGCACATAGTATTTGACTGCAATACAAAGCCACCTATTAATTTATACTTTGTGTTTCAATTGAGTATCTGCATGAATACAAACACATATAACTTCAGTATTTTTAAGTGGAAGATCATCTATATTACACGTTATTATATTAAATGTCATGATAAAGAGTCATTACATTTCAGTCTGTCATATTGTCCTGTTACAAAGGTCTAGGAAGTTGTCAAAAAGAAAATGTAAGAAAATGTGTTTGGTGTGACATTGCTTATTCTTTTTTTTTTTTTTTTTTTGAGACAGAGTCTCGCTCCGTCACCAGGCGCCAGGCTGGAGTGCAATGGCGCGACCTCGGCTCACTGCAACCTCCGCCGCCCGGGTTCAAGCAATTCTCCTGCCTCAGCCTCCCGAGTAGCCGGGGCTACAGGCGCGCGCCACCACGCCCAGCTAAGTTTTTTGTATTTTCAGTAGAGACGGGGTTTCACCATGTTGACCAGGATGGTCTCGATCTCTTGACCTCGTGATCCGCCCGCCTCGGCCTCCCAAAGTGCTGGGGTTACAGGCGTGAGCCACTGCGCCCGGCCCGACATTGCTTATTCTTAGTGAAGTCACGCTGGTTGTTAGTGTCCCTTAATACCTCTGAGAGCTGAAAAGTCTTTTTGTTTACACCTAGTCCTAGAGGCTTTCTTTGGAATGCAAGCATTTCTGCAGCTTGAAGAATCCAGATTGAACTTTGGAAACTTTACCCATATTCAGACTCCAGGCATCCTTCTCCTTCTTTTTGCATATTCACAGATACATAGACATCTGTTTGTTAATGTGTTTACTTATCAGTGATGTCAATATACTGCAGGAAGTAAATCAGTCAGGCTCTAAAGTTTGAATTCATTTGAAACAGCTCGGGATGTATCTAAAATATTTGGCCCGAATTTGGCATCATAACCTCCGTGGCAAATTCTGCCTGGTTGCTTTCATTCCAAATCTCATCCTGCTTGAGTGTAAATATAGAAGTTAAATACAACAGGAAAGAATTGTGACCCAATTTGACAGATGATCACTAATGATATTTTTTTTAACAAATAACAAGTTTTTCAGCAATTGATTTTGAAATTAGAGTATAAAGAGAAAGAAAAAAAAAAGCAGAGAAAATCAGTGTGATTCTGTGATGCAGACATTTTTCACTATTTTGCCTCAAACTGGGATGTCATCCACTGATCGTTGCTTCAGCTGCTAATTAGTTACGTGATTTTGATACATGGAGACAATAATTCAAGTATTAGAACATAATAATCATTTTCTGCCTTTGGGCTAGACATGTCTAAGTTAAGCAAAGTTTGTCTGTGTGTAATTCTAAAGGAATACAAGGTGAAAACCGTCTTGCCTAGTTTTTTTTTAAGCCTCAAATGGAAGAGCAGGTTCTTCATTAAAACCATGAAGCACCTAATATTCTGAGACAGATTTTATTTTTTCCTTTTTCTCTCTCCGTCTCTGTCTGTCTCAACATTTAATGAAATGAGGCAGCTAGCAACCTCTTTTCCAAAGGTTGCCATAATTCAGTTATTTGACATTCTTTCTGCTGAGGTATAATTTAAAAATCAACAGTGCACATCTACCCGCATGGAAACTTCTTGAGTATTTGGGAACTGACCAAGAACACCTTGTATCCTATCATCTTCTCTCTACCAGCACTGGAAATGTACACGCTACCAAAACCCCTTTCATCAGTTTCAGTTTTACAAGGGAGAAAGGATGCTGTCTAAGGACATGAAAACCATCTGGAAAACAACACAGCTGTCAATACTATGGGGATGGTAAGGCTTGAGTCTTCAAATAGAGTTTCTTTTTTGGCCTTTACCAGCAAATCCTGATGGTTTGGAATTAGGTTGACATTGCCTTTCAACGCATGCATTATATTTGCAATTGCTTAGAACACAGATGTAAAAATTTCTATCATCATTTGAAAATGAATGTCCCACTAGGTAAATTCCGTGGGCACATAAAGAGTTACTTTGTTTACTGATGCACAGTTCATTGCACAGGATTCAACAAACTTTTCTGTACAGGACAGCTTAAAAATATTTTAGGCTTGGCCGGGCGGGGTGGCTCACACCTGTAATCCCAGTACTGTGGGAGGCTGAGGCAGGCAGATCACGACGTCAAGAGATCTAGATCATCCTGGCCAACATGGTGAAACCCCATCTCTACTAAAAATATAAAAATTAGCTGGGCATGGTGGCACATACCTGTAATCCCAGCTACTTGGGAGGCTGAGGCAGGAGAATCGCTTGAACCTGGGAGGCAGAGGTTGCAGTGAGCCAAGATCCCACCACCGCACTCCAGCCTGGGCGACAGAGCGAGATTCCGTCTCAGAAAATACATACATATTTTAGGCTTTGCAGACCTTATGATATTATTTACAGATCACATGGTATTGTTATAGCTACTCAACTACAAAAGTAGCCATAGATATGTAAATAAATGAGCGTGGTTATGTTCTGACAAAATTTTATTTATAAAAATAAGAAGTATGATTGTATTCTGATAAAAATTTTATTTATAAAAACAAGCAGAAAGTTGAATTTAGCACACTGGTCATAATTTGCTAAATTCTGCTCTGGAATATTGTCTGGCACTTAACAAAGCTTTGTTGAAGAGAGATAAAATTGATGCCAGTTATTATCTCAATAGGTTTAGATTAGCCTGACATGTTTTCAAGTATTCCCAGGCTCTGTTAGGGCAAGTTAATAACAAGTTGCTATACAAACTAGGTAAATATGTGTTAAAGTTGTCTGTATTCACTACTCATGCATCTTAAACACAATAGTGTCTTAAAAGGATGAGGCAGATTATGGATTAAGGGATAAACAGCAACATATCATCCAAAGCTGGAACAATGGTAGAAAAAAACGGATATAGGTGCTGATAAGCTACCATTTATCTGCATAGATAGCTCTTCCTTTTCTTTGCCTTCACTTGTTCAGTGTTTTTTTCATCCTCCTTTGTCATCTCTTTCCTTTATTTTCCCCTACTGTATTCTTCTCTTCCAACAGCATTGCCTCTATAAAATCATCCCGTAAAAATGTTTCTGGGGTTTTCTCTCTAACAACATTTTTCTTTCAGTGTCATCTCCAGCCCCTCGGCAGACACCAGCTACACCAACCTACCCCCCCTTACAAAACAGAGAAAAACAAATATAATTTTTTAAATATTTATACATAAATATAAAAACATTTTAAAATATAATATTTAAAATATTAAAATATTTTTACATTCATATATAAAAATATAAAATATATTGAAATTAAAGCATAAAGAGAATATATAAGAATATGAAATAATATGTTAAAATTAGAGCATAGAGAATCAGTTACAGCAGAAAAAATGGTGTGATTCTGTGATGCAGACACAAAAAATTTTATACAAATATAAAAAAATTATAAATTTTTTAATATCAAATTTTTTATATTTATATATAAATATAAAGAAAACAAATGTCTCTCAAGTCCCCTTTATGCCTCTCCCAAATATCTCTCCCATGTTTTCTCAGTTTCTCCTGTCTTAAATGTGGATCCCACTCCCCTACAATTTGAATTTTTCCCATAATTCTTTTTTTTTTTTTTTTTTTTTGGAGATGGAGTCTTACTCTGTCAGTGCAATGGCATGATCTTGGCTCACCTCAACCTCCACCTCCCAGGTTCAAGCGATTCTCCTGCCTCTGCCTCCCAAGTAGCTGATATCACAGGCCACCATGCCCAGGTAAGGTATTTTTTTGCTTGTTTTGTTTTCTTTTTTTTTTATATATTTTTAGTAGAGACAGGGTTTTACTATGTTGGCCAGGCTGATCTCAAACTCTTGACCTCAGGCACCAGCCTCAGCCTCACAGAGTGCTGGGATTACCGGTGTGAGCCACTATGCCCGGCTTTTTTCCGCAATTATTGATTCCCATCCTTTGTAGCCTCCTCTGACTTGGACCTTGACAGGTGAATCATTCTTTGTCTTTTTGTATGTTTGATTTTCCTCTCTCTCTGGCTTCTTTTCCTTAACCTACTATATATTAAAGTCTCCTCCATACTGAAGAAAATTAAGACGGTTGTCACATCTGCATCTTCTGCTTCCTGTCTTAACTCCTGTCCTTCAATCCCTGCCAAGTGTCCCCGCTTAGGCCTCTGCTCTCCTTTCTCTCCAGCGTCCACTGGCCCATCACTTTCTCTCTCACTGTTTAGAGTCTTGGCTCTCATCTGATGATACCCAAATCTTCATCCCACTGTGATCTCTCTCTACAGCTTGGATCTAAGTGTCCAGTTTCACAGCATGTTTCCAACGCAGTGCCTCCCAACATAGTGACTCAATATGCCCTAAAATTTAATCAGTTTCCCGGAACTTCTCTGTATCCTCTGTACCTTCAAATCTTCTTTCATCTCCTTCTCCAAATCAATCAAGTCTTCCAAGTGTTGGCCATTTCTGGAATGTACCCATTCTCTCTCCTTTAAACTGTACCAATGCTACCCTAAACTGTATCTTCTTTTTTTATCTGGTCTTTTCAAGAGACTTCTCACTGATCTCTTAATTTAATAGTCTTACTCTTCTAAGACATCACACTGTTTCTAGAGTTCATACCATATTACTCTCCTCTTCAAAAAAATGATTGATAATGTTTCACCATTTGTAGTGTGAACTAAAATCTGCTTATTTAGCAAAACTCAGGGCTGTTTACATTGTACTACGTAATTATTCACTCTGTCTAATCTCCTTTCACCCATTATTCCAATCACATTGAGTCAGTCTCCAAAGCTAACAATATATGATCAATCTTTCTAATCGAATATATGCCCGGTATCTGATATTAATATTTTTAAAAAATATTAAATACAATCCTATACCTCAAAATTCGCTATTTCCCTTTTCAGCATGATGCTGTCTTCTCATTCTAAATGTGTATACACAATTCACTGGCCATTTAATATTCTGATTTTGCAATTATCACAAGTATTTCATGTTTCTAAACACTCAGATAATATTATCTCGTTAACTTAGTACAATCCAACAGTGAGTTAGGTAAGCCAGTCAACATGGTGAAAGCATGCAAGTTCTTTTCTTCTTAGATGTGTCCTAGAGCAATGACTTGCTGCCATCATCATCTTCATCATCGTAATTACCACCAGTATTCAGATGGTCTGGAATTTTAAAAAATATTACTTTCTTTTTGGTCCTTTGCTTTCTTTTCAGCTGATCTGATATTTTTAAATGTTATAATATCTTGTGTATATAAATAAAATGATTTTATATTTTTTTATATAGTTTTTCAAGATAAATTCCTCCCAGAAACAGGGTTGTCAAAGAATGTGAGTAGCTTTGTTACTCTTGGTTACTCATAGAGTTTCACTTTTGGGAAAATTTTGTGCAGCTCAAAGACACACCGAGTCCTCCTGGCTGATGCCTCGCTAGAAGAAATTTGCACGAACCTGGGCTCTGTCCCTCTTCTTTTTCCAACAACAAAAGAATTATTTATTTGCAATAAAACCCAGTCCCATCATTTAAGTACAGTATAGGAGTATAAAGGAGTCACTTAACATTCACTGTCCTGCTGCCGTAGCTTATAATTTCACCCCCACCAAGCACCTAAACATGGTCCTACACCCTCTCTCTTTCACTCTCCAATTAAAATGTTCTTCTCTACAGCCCTGCTCTCATACCTCTTTGTATACAAGGCTTACTATAGATTGCTAGTCAGAATCAATAATGCTTTACCTCAAGCAAATTACTTAGTCTCCGGGGTCTCCATTAGACTATAAAATAAATGTAAAAAGAACACCTACACGATAAAGCTGTTAAATATAGATCTCTTGAGCAGGTGCCTGGAAAATAGTGACCATGCATTAGATATTACCTATTTTTATAATTGTGCTAGTCTTCCCAACTGCAGTGAGCCCCTTAAATGTAATCAGCATTGGCTCCTGCTTGTGTCCATCTCACCCCATCTTACACAATGTCTTCCACTGAGTAAGCGGCATGGAAACAGCCATGCTCACCAATGTTCAGCTCTAATGCTTCTTCCTCGGCATATTCCTAGGCAGTGGTGTGCTCAATCAGCACCATACTCACTTGTGAGAGCAGACTGTACACATCTCTTCCCAATTCCATCCAAATTTAGTAATATCCTAATTTTATCTGGTCTCTTTTCAAGAGATTTCTCACTGGTGTCCTAACTTAATAGTCTTACTTTTCCAAGATATCATCGCAAGCTTGAACTTGGCCATGGTAGGAGTTATTTACACTGTGGAAAATGGCAATCCCGGGGATCAGAGATTTCTTTTTTTCCCCTCTAGAAACCCAGTTGTTAAACCTTTACCAGCATACCTTTGCTTCTAGGATACATTCCACCCCTTCTCTTACTTCTGGTTGGTTCTGTTTGAAAACTACTCAGTAAGAGAAAGTAAGGAGAAGTAACATGCGTAGCGTCACCTTCAGGAAACAGCAATTAGGAACAATTATACCTCTGCCATATTCAATCTCTCCCTTTCTTTCTCTATCGCTACAGAGGATTCAGTTGCAAACTGAAAAAAAAATATATAGAGAGCTACTAGATAAAGATTCTGAATTACTCTGTGGAACAGAGAACCTCTTCAGACCTTCATGAGATTGTTACGTAATTCAGAAATAAGGCTTTATTGTATTAAGCTACTAAGATATTGGGGTACTATTACACCAATTAATCTACCACAGTACTATAAGGGGCCCATAACATTGAGACAAGAAAGTAGTCATTAGGTCAAATAAGTACAAGTTGGCCCTCAATGACCACCAGTCCAAGACTCTTTAGCTAAATAGCTAAATTTTCTTTAATTGGCTAGCATAGATAAAACCATAACCCGGTAAACATAAATATATTCCTTCTGTGGCATTGTGCAACCAACCATCTCTGGTGTCAGCTAGCAGGCTTGAATCACTGGACAACTGTACACGAAACTGTATGTAACTAATTCTATTCTTCCAAGTTATTCAGTGTAATTCCACTAAAATTGCATCATAAATTTTGGGCATTATGAAGGATTAAAAAATAAAGAAAACAGATTTGAATAAAGCCTCATTATTAGATTACATTTGAGTAGCAGCCACCATTATTGCAAAGCATAGACTCTCAACATAGTATTAGCATCAAAAAATGTTGTTTTGTATCTCTGTATTAATGGAAAAATGTAATAAACATAAATAGAAAATTTTCTATTTGAGGGGAATCCTCAGGGGAAAAAAAAGGATACATTAGTAGTACCTTACTGGAAGTAAGCTTTCTCTCATGCACCCATCAAGCACTTCTTACCCTACAGTAGTACGTATGATCAGCTTTACCCAGCTGAGGCTTCAAAATAATGGAGAGTCTGAAGAATAATAAAACTGCCTTCTTCTAGTCTGGAATATTGGGTGCTTTCTCTATGATCTTTTGTTAGTGGCATTTTAAAAGTTTTTGATACAAAAGGTAAGAATTCTGATTAACTATGTGGGTGACAGATATTTGAAAAGACTTCATTCCAATAACTCACCAGCTTTAGTGGTTTAAGGCACTGCAGAAAAAAAAAATGGATAAAAGAGGGATAAATAGCAGTGGTTATATCCGCATGTCCTCCTGGTGATGAGAGCAGTTGCAGTGAAAGCCAGCCAAGCCCACAGGGAAAATACCAGGTTGATTTGAACATGGCATAAAGTCGAGTTCCAGAAATCAATTCCTAACTCCCTAGTAATTCAAAAATTGGAAGCTGCGTGTGTGTAAAGAATGATGTGGTATCCCTCCCTCTCAAAAATATGACATTCTCTTTTCTAAAACCCATGAGATAGGTGCTCTCTTGGGAAACTTTTGAAAACATAATGTTATGCTATGGGTAGAAAGGAGACATGGACTACTATTCCTGAGCATGTGGAAGAACTGTATTCTATATAGTGCATGAAATAGCAGGACGGGCAGCGCCATCTAAGGCTAAATTGATCCATATGATTGGAATTTTGCCCAGACCCTTTAACCAAAGGGGGGGAAAAAGGCATCATTTTGAAATTAGCATTATCAATACGGTAATACATTTTGAATGCTAGTTGGGCCTGACACAGGAAGTGATGTAATAAGGGAGAGCTTACTACTCTTGCCCCTTGAACAGGAAATATTTTCCTTGAGGAACAGAATACTTGAAAACTGCAGATTGCATTTTAATACTAACCAGATTTCTACATTAAACATGATTTCCGAGAACAATTTGATTTTTCTATTTTTTTTTTCTCTTTACCCCCACTGCACCCCTCAAGCAAGTGATCAGAACTGCACTCAACCACAGCCAGCTCCTGGAATGGACCCAGGGCTGCCTGCAATTTAAATGTCAAACTTGGTGCCATTGAGTGGTGGAAAATCACTCAGCAACATGTGTCACTCATTGTTGCCCTGCCAATCGTTATTGTTTCTTGCTGCATTCAGATTGCTATAAATTCTCTCCTGGTTTCCTTCATTATCTCCAAGTGTGAAAATTTAAAGCTTGTTTCTTCTTCACTATGTTTAAGATGTGTATGTGTAATCACCTTCTAGAACAAGCAAGGAGCAACAAGAAAATTACCAAATCTGTTTTATATTTTGAAAGGCACAGAAAGAAGTTTTCTTTTTTTCTTTTTTTTTTTTTTTTTTTTAAGCTCCTGAAACTAGTTTCTGTAACTAACTGCAGGGTTGAAAACCCTTTTAACTGGCTAAACTATCTATCCCCGGTGGACACATACACAAGAATTCTAAGCTACCAAAAATGGTCTCTCTCAGGGCACACTTCACAGCAGTGACAACCCCTGATTGGTTAATGGAAGCACTTCAGGATTTATCAGTTGTGACTGCCTTAGTCTTTGGCAGCCAGTAAAATTATGAAATAAAGACGATTTAACCACAGTTGTTCAGGGACAGGGGAGGTTGTGGAAGCAGGGCTATAAGTAATGTGCTATCATTCTTGATAGGTAGAAAGCAGATGGTTGTGAAATGGGGGCCACAAAGGAGGATGAATAAGGAGACCAAGAATATCGAGTTGCAAGGCAATAAACCCAAAGCATGGGTATTGGATGCATGCAATGGCATTCACGAGGTTGGTAAGTATAGCCTTATAAGATAATGCAGGATAAATGGTAAGCAATGGTTATAAACAGAGTTTTTATACTTTGCATCGGTAAATAAGAATTTCTACTAAAATGAGGCAACTAAGGAATTAGGAACACCAAAAGCAACTGTGAAGTCACTCTGAGGATCTAGGAATATCCCACACCCCCAAAACGTGGTGTCATGAGCAAAAGAACACAAACAGCAAAACTGTCAGCAGCCACTGGCCTCTAGATGCACTCTTCAGTAAAAGTCACAAACTGGGTGGAAAGCAGTCACACACAGTAGGTGACATTCACGTGAAACTCACACCACCCTATCCCTGCAGTGAGAGTTCACTTCTACAGCAGAGAGAAATGTTTTGGAGAAGATCTCTAGCTCTTGGGTGTTAGAGGTTCTCGAGAGAATAGCACAGTTTTTAATTCTTGATCTCAATGCAGCCTAAGTGCCTCAGAGCCATCGTCTCCTTCTCTATACCCATCCTCAATCTGGCTTTATGGAGGAAGGAAGAAATCTAACACTTGTAGAAAACCTACTATGTACTACACTGTTTATTCTATATATTAAATTTTATTACATCTTATATCCAACAATCCTGTGAAACTGACATTATCTCAATTTACAAAATGAAGAAACAGGCACAGTTTCTAAGATCACAAGACACAAGATAAGTCTATGATGTCATCAGTCACAAAAGCAGAATTTGAACTCAAGATTGCCTCCATCAAAGATGAGTGCCCTTTCCTTATGTCACATCTGCTACTCACATTAGTCAGCTCTGTTTGACCTGATATCTGCGGTTATCAGTAAATAACATCGGGCATCTGTAATTTATTTTTCTCAGCTTTTTCTTATTGTACTGATCCAATATCCAGAATGAGTCTTTTGCCCCGATATTCCTTCTTTAATCACTGCAGTGTTTGGGCCTGCAGTCAAAGTCTTCTGACGATTCCCTGGTCCATTTGGCTGAAGACCTCCCTGTCTATAACACAGCAGCACTCTAGGACCTTCATTCTTCCTTCTAGCTAGTAGTGTCTGCAAAGTAGAGGTAAACCTTCAGGATGGCTGCTTCTTGCCTGACTCTTCCACTGATTTGTTTATTTCCATATACTGACCCCTCCCCTTCACAAACACACCCAATTTGGTAGGCATTTTCCTAACTCTAGAAACAGTGGGTACCTATAAATGATGTTCTATCAGAGCTTCTGTAAGAACTTCCGTAAGAACTTCAAAACACCTAAAAGTGTTTTGAGTGGGTTTATTTTTTGTTTGTTTTTTTTTTGAGATGGAGTCTCACACTGTTGCCCAGGCTGGAGTGCAGTGGTGCAATGTCAGTTCACTGCAACCTCTGCCTCCCGGGTTCAAGCGATTCTCCTGCCTCAGCCTCCCGAGTAGCTGGGATTACAGGTGCATGCCACCACACTCGGCAAATTTTGGATTTTTAGAGACAGGGTTTCACCATATTTGCCAGGCTGGTCTCCAACTCCTGACCTTGTGACCCACCAGCCTTGGCCTACCAAAGTGCTAGGATTACAAGCATGAGCCACCGCGCTTAGCCTTATTAATGATTTTACTTTCAACTATCAAAACACCTGAAGCAAAACTGATGGAGCAAAGGGGATAAAAGATAAGTTTATAGTTATAAAAGTTTCAATGTTTCCCATCTTGATAGTTGGTAAGATAAATAGATGGAAATTCAGTTGGTTAACAACATTATCAATGAATTTCACTAATATCTACAGAGAAATGCATTTCACAACTACAGAATATAAATTCTACAACTCCATATGAACCAGTCACCAAGATAAACCCTATGTTTGGCTCTAAAATAAGTCTCAATATATTAAAAAAGATTAGAATGAAACAGAGCGTATTTTCCAACTACAAATGGAATTAAATTAGAAAATAATAGAAACATTTCTGCAAAATATTCAAATCTTTAGGAATTAAGGAACACACTTCTAAGTAATTCATGCATCAAAAAAATCACTGGCTCTAGTAACATTTCTGATTAAATTAACATGAAAATACAACATAAAAATCTGTAAGATACAGCAAAATGAATGCTTAGAATGAAACATGTAGTTTTAAGTGCATCTAACATAAAAGAAGAAAAGTCCAAAATTCATGATACACATATCACCTTAAGAATCTAAAAAGAAGAAAAAGAATAGGACAAAATAAAAATTGCAGAAATAATAATCAGAAAGAAAAATCAATGCAAGCATAGTGAGGTATTTTTAAACATTAAAAATTGATAAACTGGTACCTTAACTAATCACGAAATACTACCAAAATCAGGAATAAGAGAGGGATCCCTACACGTGCTTTAGATTTCAAAAGATAATAAAAAATATAATAAAGAATTATACTAACGAATATGAAAACTTAGATGTAACAGATAAGTACTTTGAAAGTCAAATTCACCAAAATTGACAAAGAAGAAATAAACATGTCAACAGTCTTCTATTTATCAAAGAAACTGAATCTGTAATTACATATCTTGCTCCAAAAGAATTCTAGTCCCATATGGTTTTACTAGTGAATTCTATGAAGGATAGAACTGTTATTGTTTCTTGCTGCATTTAGGAATAAAGTAATCCTATGCACATTTTTTAGGATAAAATGAGAAAACAACATTTTCAACACTTTTTTGCAGATTTTGCACTTATAGGAAAACCATAAAAGACATTGCAAGAAAGATTTGTGGATCAATATTACTCATGAATATAGAAACAAAAGTTCCAAATAAAAATTTAGCAAATTAAGAAATATTTAAACATAATATGCCACCATCAAACAGTACTATCCCAACAATGTAAAATTGGTTTAATTTTCAAAATCAATTGATGTGAATCACCATGTTAGTAAAATAGAAAGAACCTATGACCATCTCAATAGATACAGAAAATAAATATGACAAAATTAAACACTCATTTGTGATAGACACTCTCAGCACATTAGGAATGAATAGGATATTTCTCAGTTTTATGAGGGCACTTACAGAAAATCTTTAGCTGATATCAAACATACTGGTAAAAGACTGACAGCTTTGTACCTAAAATCAGAAACAATGCAAATATGCCTGTTTTAACTACCCTTGTTCAACATTCTATTCAAATTCCTGGCCAATGCAATAAGACGGGAAAAAAATAGCATACAGATTGGAAAAAAAAGCAGCAACATACTCCACAGAACTCCCAAAGAAATCCTACAATAAAGGTATACAAACTTAGTAAGTGTCCTTATCAGAGTCATAACATATAAGGTTAATATAATGAATTTCTATGAAAACTGCAGGAATGTTTCATACACACATTTTTCACATACTTTGAATGATGGACTATGAGATATGGGAAAAATTCACTTTGGGGATAATCGACAGATCTAGATAAATACAAATTAGGAAAGACACTCTCTTAATGGCAGTTGAGCCTGCTCCACAGTGTGTATCACTTAATACCCAAATACTTATCTCATAGTGAGGTTAAAACTAAGATACAATGATAAGCCAAAGTTACTACTAATTATGAAAGGTAGTATCATTTTCAGGTTGCTGAAATGGAATTCCAGCATATGAGACATTAACTGCCAATCAGAAAAGAGACGCCACATATATAAACAAGCTCTGGACAGAAGATTAATACCAGGAGCATCAAATCACTTCTTATGCCAGGGATCTAACATCATTTTAACACCTATGATTTGTCATTATTATTAAGCCATGAAATGAAGAGGTGAGCCAAATGGTATGTGCTTTCCAGTGGTAAGTTTATGTTGGAATGAGATACTGGGCCACCAGAGCTGCTAAAATATTTTTTAATGAATTCATAAAGAAAATCCAGACACTTAAAAAAATAACAAGGCCTACAACAGTGTATTTCAACAGGTTTGCTAAAGGGGAATGAATATTTTTCCTTGAGACTTTCTTCCTCTGATTCTCTATTGCAAATACAGGCATTGTAAAGTGATCATTGGTTTCATCTTGAATACTAATGAGTCAAAGGCCACAAGTTTTAAATTTAAGGCCTAGATTTGCTACAGAGTTGCTTCTCATACAGTCAACTTTACCTCATATGTTCCAGGTTATGTATCAACAGGAATTTATTTTTCATGTAACCTAAGCAAATAGAATGACAAATACGCACAAAAGATTTGTCACAAAGTTAAAGAATTATTGCAGCTCTGAATAAATTAC
Source organism: Alouatta palliata (assembly GCA_004027835.1). Taxonomy (NCBI): domain Eukaryota; kingdom Metazoa; phylum Chordata; class Mammalia; order Primates; family Atelidae; genus Alouatta; species Alouatta palliata. The sequence continues at coordinate 71,679 of PVKV010006254.1, forward strand.
TGTAGTCACATAAAATTATAACTGCAAAGATGTATTTTTCATTAAACTTCATGTAATAATGGCTAATGGTTCTCCTGAAAAAAAATGCTAGGTGATAAAGCTAATATTATTAATAATAGCCTACATTTTACTTTTACCATGTTTATAATGCATAGCTTTGTTACAATGCATCTTATCCTCATAACCCCAGGAAGAATGTATTATTGATTTTCCCTATTTTGGAGGTGAGATAATCAAGGTACAGACAATTTAAACTGTTGCCAAGGTCATTTAGCTAGTAAATGGTATGTTTTTTTTTCATAAGAGTGTTTGTCAGGGATGAGATTTATAAAGAAGTGTGTCATGCTCTAAAGACTGAGCTGATAAACGCTATGATATTCTGTATTACAAACCAAAAAAAGTAAAAGTATTCAGAAAAACTTAATGTTCTGTAGTTTTTCTCCCACCCTTAAAAGCTTTGTGGACACAGTATAATAAGGTATTGTGGCAATATGGAAGTAATAATAAGTAACTGTTTAATCTTTTAATAATCAGAATTTGCCACATAAGAGACAAAGGCTACCACATGTACAAGTCACTTTTTACCAAAATAGTCACATAGAAAACAAAATTTAAAAAAGAGACCTAAATAAAAGTCCCTATCATTGAAGTAATTAAAATGAATCAACTCTATTAAACTCTATGTGAAAACACACACACACACACACACACACACACAAACACATACATACACACTACCCTTTCTTGTAATTTCTTGAGTTGGTATGCCAGAATTTCAAATAACTAAGCTTTTATACATTACTGAATTCTAATCAGGGAACAAAAGGATTCTAAAATAGGCTTGAAGAAGTGAAAACCAAACAGCTTCTAAACTCATTTAGCAGTGAGAAAAGTGACTTTCATGGTAGAAACAGTATTGGGGTGAATGTGTAGCAAAAATATCGGCTAATGGCTGCAAAGACTAATAATTCATGCAGAATTATGGAGACAAAGCTGAAAGGATCCCTGAAGATATCTGAATTCCTCCCTCCCTTCTGCATAGTACCAGGGATTCTTAATCCAAATACTTCTGGATAGAAGTGTCTCTTCTTTAAGGAAATATTCAGGGTTCCCAATTTCAAAATTGCCCTCACTCACAAATTTCATATTTTTTCTCCAACTTTTGTAAATCTCTCTTTTTATTAAGTAAATCTAACTTGCCCATTTGAGTACTGGGTTTGGAGAATAAATATTATGCAAGCCTTCTCTTTTTCCCTACCCAAAAAGAAAATATTCAGAAAATAAACTTCCAAAAGAGCCATAGAGAAATAACTCTAGATCTTGCTATGTATCTGGAGGTCAAGGGATTTCTTGCCCACCATCTTTTCCTAGACTTATCAACTCTCAAACAAAAAATATGCTTGCACACGTGCACACACGCACACACACAAACGTGTGCGCACCTTCCTCAAGGAGCTTTCACCCAACACACATTCTGGCATCATTCCTTCCTAAGCTAGTCCCATTCTCTTTCCCAAGTGTGATTTCTTTTTTTTTTTTTTTTTAATTTTTAATTGTACTTTAGGTTCTGTGGTACATGTGCAGATCATGCAGGGTTGTTGCATAGGTACTTACATGGCAAGGTGGTTTGCTGCCTCCATACCCACTATATCTAGCATTTCTCCCCATGTTATCCCTCCCCAACTTCCCCACCCCCTACTGTCCCTCCCCTAACCCCCCACCCCACAGATCCCAGTGTGTGATGCTCCCCTCTCTGTGTCCACGTGTTCTCATCGTTCAACACCCACCTATGAGTGAGAACATGCGGTGTTTGGTTTTTCTGTTCTTGTATCAGTTTGCTGAGAATGCCGGTTTCCAGACTCATCCACGTCCCTATGAAGAATGTGAACTCATCCTTTTTTATGACTGCTTAGTATTCCATGGTGTATATGTGCCACATTTTCTTTGTCCAGTCTATCATTGATGGGCATTTGGGTTGGTTCCAAACACAGAGCACATTTTTCAAGTTTATGTATGGTACTTACTAAATATATAGATTCCAAGGTTCCCTTCCAGGCCTATAGAAATAGAATGTATAGGGCTTAACCCCTGGATTCTGGTTTTTTTTTTTTTTTTTTTTTTTTTTTTTTTGAGACAGGGTTGTGGAGTCCTAAGGAGTTAAGAGAAATTTGAAAAATGGACTTAGCTGGCAGGCACAGAAACAGGAGTACAGGCAAATGAATGTTCCAAGAAATGGGGTCAACTGCAAACACTTCACCTGCGCCCAAGCATTCTGTCTGCAAGCATTCAGCCTAAGCAGTACAACCTTATAAAACTCCCCTCCAGCCCCTGTTCATTGGCAGACAGGCTTCTTTCTGCTGTCTTGCCTGTTGCTTCCTGGCAATGTAAATGAATCTGCTTTTCTAAACTCATTATTGTTTTGACAAATTCCTTTACCATCTGCATGCCAGCCTCAGACAGTCATTGACCATGACAAGGGTCTCTGTTGCCCAGGATGGAGTGCAGTGGTGTGATCATGGCTTACTGCAGCCTCTGCCTCCTGGGGCTCAAGCAATTCTCCCACCTCAGCTTCCTGAATAGCTGGGACTACAGACGTGTGCTACCATGCCCAGTTAATTAAAAAAATATATATTTTTTTGTAGAGACAGGGTTTGCCTAGGTTGGTCTCAAACTCCTGAGTTCAAGTGATCCGCCCACCTCAGACTCCCAAAATGTGGGGTTTACAGGTATGAGCCACCATACCTGGCTGGAATCTGTAATTTTAAAACAAGCTCTTCCTGTTTACACTGGTAAATTCTACACAAATTAAACACTGATACGTCCTGTGTGAACTTAACATCGGGTGTCAATGGCTCTAGTTTAAAAAGGCTTTTTTGCTTTATGGCAGGAAACTCTAAGGTACTCAGGTCAGACATCTGAGCACCTTAGATACTAATATATTATAATAATTATATTAATATATAATATATATTATATGGCTATATGTTTACTATATAATATATATTTAATATAGTAACTATATAATCATATTTTTATATATTAAATATATAAAATTTTATATATTAAATATAATATATATTTTATATGTTTTTATAATATATATTATATGCAATATGTTAATATATAATATACATTATTTATTTATTGCAATATATCTCCAGTGTTACATAAATCCTACAGTTGGGACATTGAATAATGACATCTATCCATATACATATATATATATTTTTTAGGCAGAATCTTGCTCTGTTGCCCAGGCTGGAGTACAGTAGCACAATCTTGGCTCACTGCAATGTCCACCTCCTGAGTTCAAGTGATCCTGATGCCTCAGCCTCCCAAGTAGGTGGGATTACAGGCGCCCACCACGGTGCCTACTGATTTTTAGTAGAGATGGGGTTTCACCATGTTGGCCAGGATGGCCTCAACTCCTGACCTCAGGTAATGTGCCCGCCTCAGCCTCCCAAAGTGCTGGAATTACAGGCGTGAGCCACCATGCCCAGCCTCTATCCATAATTTTTTTAACCAAATTGCAAGGTATTGATCATATTATCTAAATATTATTAGAACAATGGCACATGTTCAAAAAAGATAATGTAGGTCATTTTCCCCCTTTATATAAACATTGTATAAAACTCTAAAAAATGTCAACTATTCCACAGAGACAGAAGAAAGATCAGCTGGGGATAGGAATGAGTGGGTAAATACGTAGTTGCACTGGAATTGAGTACAAAAAAGCACAAAGTAAGTTTGGGAGTAATAGATAAATTATTTTGATTGTTGATGGTCTCATAGGTGTCAAAAGTAAATGAAATGTACAAATTCAATATATGAGGTTTATTTCTTCAATAAAGCTGTACAAAAGATGGATGGAAAGTTATATGCAGTATTATTTATGAGCTAAATCAAATAAGGATAGAGTTGATTACAAATTTGTCTTTCTTGCATATCTTTTTCCCTACTGGAATCAGAGTACTTGCTCTTATGTCTAACCGTCATCTCTTATTACAAATATCAAGGTATGTTCCAAAGTACGCAAGTTGCTCATCAGCAGAAATGGGAAGGAAGGAATCCATCCAACAGACAGTGTAGGGAAAACATTCAATAGCCACATATGGCTAGTGGCTACCATACTGGACAGCACAGATTTGAAAAATCATGACCCATTTAAAATCCCAATCTAGGAATTTCAGATAAACCTATTCACCTCGTTTTTAAATTTTCCATTAGTTCTTTATTGAATATTGATTAAATGCTTATACTGTTCTGTGTATTGTTGTATTCCCACCATTTAGCACAAATAAAGTCTTGCCCTCATGAAAGTTTTGTTCCACTTGGTCCCACTGGTCACCAAATCAACTCCAGAATTGGAACTTCTTTCAAGAAGGTTGTTACCTACCTCATCTCTGCTACCTTCAATGAAGTCCCAAGATCATTAAAATTCACCCAAAAGGGCAAAATAACTTAACATTTTGTTTTAGTCGTTGTTTTTGGTAGTGCAGAAAGGAAATAGAAGTTGCATTTTAACCAGTTATTTTAATGTCATGTTAGAGACCCTAAAACTAACAATACTAAGATTATTGGTTTCTCAAGCAGAAGTTATGAAATGTTCAAGGCATCGTGTTATATGATGTCTCCCTTTTTCCACTGCCAAAGATATGCTGATAGTAAGTACTAGTTGAAATATACAGCAATTGTTCATTCTAATATATGTGTATTGTTTTACGTATGTCTATATTTATGTATGTCTGTGTGTTGCTATAGTCTGTGGTGAAGCAAGAATTTTTACCCAGGTATAAAAACAGACCAGGTGGGGTGGCTGTTGCCTGTTATCCCAATACTTTGAGAGGCCAAGCTGAGAGGATAGCTTGAGCCCAGGAGTTTGAGACCAGTCTGGGCAAAATACTGAGATCCTATCTCTACAAAACATTTAAAAAATAGCCAGGTGTGGTGGTGCATGCCTGTAGTTCCAGTTACTTAGGAGGCTGAGGTGAGAGGACTGCTTGAGCCCAAGAGGTTGAGGCTGCAGGAGCTGTGCTGGTTCCACTGCTCTCCAGCCTATCTCTAAAAGAAAAAATAAATAAATAATAAAATAAGGTAAAAAATAACGACATCCTCTTACAAAGGGAAAAAAACAAGTTTATTTAAAGTGGCCCAAATATTCAAATACTTAGTGAAATTGTCCATTATATACATCCGAACTTCTGAGCAACAACGTGTGTGGTATATGTATTTTTTTCCTATGCAAAATAAGTGATGTACCTTCTGAATTGTTTTTCAGTAGAAATGTCCTTAATTGATCATAAAGCCTTTGTAATCAGACTAAAACTTTCTCATTAGCAAAGTATGGTTTCAAGTCATACAGGGGAAAAAAAGAAACTTGTCAAAGATTTTATCTTGTGATCACAAATTCATCCAGAACTGTAAATTTGTCAGAGAAACCACTGAATGACCCTCAGGGAAACCAAGTACATTTATGAAGGAAACATCAACCCCACACGAGTGTCAAAAGGATAGGAAATCAATGTCTGCAAAGTCTTTAGACTGTCAGAAAGACATACTTTTGCATGTGTTGGCTCTGACTCCTTGGGACGCCCAAAGGAATTAAGAGACTCTGAACAGCAAGCCTAATTACCATAGATGTAATAAAGCTTATTTTCTGCAGACTTCTTGGTTATCACCATCTAAAAGTGGTGAAATGCTGATAGTCCCAATATTCTCATGAAAGATGGAGAAGCTAAATCTAATTTTTCAGTCTAAAATTGCTAACTTCCTAGCAAAGCCAACAGGAATTACGTAAATGACTATTTTCATACTTTTAACGAAAGCAACTTGTTATATCAAAAAAACTGTTATAGTTTAAAGGAGTGGGGGAAAAGATATTTCTGACCTAACACTATTGAAATAGCATCAAAATAATTTATTCTGATGGGTTGCAAATAAAAATGTTCTGCAGAACCACAACGTTCTGCAGCAGTGAATTAGCTTAGCATGTGGCTATGTGTATAGTACATTAACCAGTATTTGACTATGGCTTTTGAAAGGCAGGGAACAAAGTAGTAAAGAACACCGGTCATCTGGAAGAAATACGGGATCCTCAGGAAACACTGAGAAGACGACTTTGCCATGCCTATTTTCAGATTGCAAGCCTTGGGTTTCTTCATCATTATCTATCCCAAATCCTGGACACAAAGGAAAGGCACAGAGTAATCTGCTTTTCCAGAATCCAGAGAGATTCTATTGCTCTATCACCAGGGTGCTTTAATTTCCATCGTGAACAAATGGTGCTTTGAAAGACTGCACATCTAATTTGTTGACTATTTTCATTAGTGCGGTTTTCTTGGTAACCAATATGGGAGAAATAGTTGTTTGGGCTTCTGAGACTGTGACTAAGGTGGCTGGTAACAAAAGATGGCTCTATGCAGAGATTTTGTTGTTTTTATTTCTATAAAAATAGTTTCTCTCAATAGCTGCATTGGATAGACTTTTTGTCATAGTTTAATTTTTCCAATCTTGCCTGATTATAAGAACCTCCTGGAATGATTGCTAAATACAGATCACCAGACCCTGCCATAGGGATTCTGACCCTTCAGGAGGGTCTGGGATTCCAAATTTTTTAGCAAGTGTCCCTTGTTTGAGAAACACCACCCTGGGTCATCATCCTGCTGTAATCAACTATCAAAAGCAAATACTTGTGCCAAATGATACAACTGAGATCTGAGCAAGTTCATGAAATCCTGACAGCATCTTGGTTCCTCTCAGCTTCTTTCTAGCTTTCATGGTCCTTAAGAGATGCTTTTAGAAAGTTGTCTGTCTATCTGTCTTTATAACAGAAGGCAGGGGAAACTTGTACCATGATGTGTTAAAGTTGTGCTTCTCATTGAGAATCATATTCCACACTTCTGGCAGATGGCTTCAGAAACAGCTTGATCATCTTCTAAATATTTTAACACTGACTTGACTTACATTGTTCAGGAACCAGACTCCGAGGTAGAGATCTGCATAAGTTTATTGGGGAGCTCTTGGGATCAATATCTTTGAAAGAGTGAGAGGAGCAGGAACAGAAGGACATGCTGAACAGCAAGCATTGCAAGAAAGGCATCAGCTGTTATCAAAGACAGCTCTGGGACAAGAAGGCACTTCAGAACTGTCTCCAACTCTGCCAAGGTGGCCAGGTCTTTATTCTTCCCTGTTGATGTTTTCTTGGATATGGACTACCCTTGGGGTATGACCTTGGGGCAAGGCAGTTACCTTCTTTGAAGAGCAATTCTCAGAGGGAATTCAGTCATGATCCATCAGCAGTCAACTCCAGCTGGTAAATAAATTGGTTCTGAATGTTGTGAAGACAATATCTGGGACGTGAATCATGATGTCTACCACAAAAATTGGCTATCGGGTATCCAGTCCAATCTTGCTCACCTTCATTCATATCTGGTCACTCTACCTTTCAATAAGAAAACAATGTGGGACTCAGGTAACCTTTGGGAAACCTAAGATGCCCTCAACACGTTAAGACTGATGATTTAGCACATTTTCAATGCACAATAAGGAGGAGAGTCAACGTATTTTAGCACTAAGACGTCAGGTTTCATTAGAGTTAGTTGTTCCAGGAAAGCAAAGGGAAATAAAACACTGAGAAACACTAACAAAGACTCATATTACCAGCCTCTTAAATACACTGACCGTGCATTGGTATTTTATATTGGGGAAAAAAAAAAAGAAATGCGCATTTTACACATTTCAGTGAATCAATACTGTCATCCACTAAGGCATCTCATCAATCATTTAGTGGTCAGGCAATCCCACAAACAAGAAGTCCATCCAAGCTCACTCCTGGAGTTCTTACGAATTTCAGGTGTTGTGTGCTTGCCTTTCATAGTGAACACTTTACAGGGTACTGGGCAAACATGGCACCAATTTACTGCTAAATGGTCTGATTCTCACATTTTCAACTACAGAAAATCATGCTTAAGTTAAGTGTCAACAGAGGTCTTGTTGAACCGAGAGAAGGAAGACAGTACAATGTGTGCTCCAGTGAAGAACCCGGTGTAGATTTTCCGCCCTCCTTACTGATGTAATCTTTAGAAGCAAACCCTGGCAATTGTGAATGAGAAGTAGGATAAAGCTCATCTATTTGCATGTTCAATTTGAGCACAGGCAACACTGTGAACTTTGAACAAATATGGTCATTGTTCTAATAAACGGTAAATATTTGGTGAGCCGGAGAGCCCTTGAACCCAAATCTAAGTCAACATGCCCCCAAAGGGAACAAAGATCACTGGGCCTTGCTGGTCATTAACTCATGCTAATCACTGATCTAATAAGAGGTCTTGACAATTTACCTCAATGTCAGTTTTCATTTCCCTTGGAAATTGCCACTTTTTTCTTTATTCCATTTGGGGAAAAAAGGGATGGGTCATCTCAGAAGTTGTCTTCTGTCATTCTTACAGTAGGTGCTCCTCAACCAAGTGTGTTCCCTTTCACACTTTTCTCCCACCACTAATAAGTTTATTCCTGACCACTGGACTTTCCGTTGCCTCTTCTCACTTCATCTAAGCATCAGTGGAAGAGGAAGGAAGAGAAAACTAAGACCCGTTTTACTTCCCCGGAACCTTCTTCTCTAGCCTACGGCTGCAGTGACACAAATCACATGAGGTATGATAAGCTTTAATAAATGGTCACAGTACATAAAAATCACAACTTAGTGTCAATTTTCCCCTGCTATTTTATAAGCACAGTTTTTGCGGATTACAAGGAAAAGGTAACCAAGAAGTCACATCTCATAGAGGTTTTTTCGTCTACATCCCTACTTCTGAACTTTTTATACCTATTCATAAGGTCTGAGCATTCCTGTGAAAAAATCTTTTTACTAAACTCTGCTGTGTGTCTTCATGACCACCATTCAGAAGTTTCACCTTCTATGCACATGAGTTGGTTTTGTCCCAGGGTCCATTCCCACCCCTTCATCCAAACTATTTTTACCCAAGACTGAGCTATTTTCATAGGAACAAAAATCAAAAATAACTCTCGTCTTAGAATTGGGATCAGGGAGCCGAGTACGGTGGCTCATGCCTGTAATCCCAGCACTTTGGGAGGCTGAGGCAGGCAGATCACATGAGGCAAGAGTTCAAGACTAGCCTGGCCAACATGGTGAGACCCTGTCTCTACTAAAAATGCAAAAATTACCCAGGCATGGTGGCTGCACGCCTGTAATTCCAGCTCTTCAGAAGGCTGAGGCACAAGAGTTGCTTGATCCCGTGAGTCAGAGGTTGCAGTGAGCCAAGATCGTGCCACTGCACTCCAGCCTGGGCAACAGAGCGAGGCTCTGTCTCAAAAAGAAAAAAGTAATTGAGGTCAGGGAAGAACTCAAAATATACAAAGGAACAGCTGTGTTCACCATTTGTTTTCTAAGTATCAGAAAACAGATGGAACATGTAGAGCGGCTGGACATCCCAAATCTAGAGCAGCAATCTACAAGGGCATGTGAACTTCAGGACACATCCCTCAAAGTCATTCTACCACAGTGAATTGCAAATGCACTTTCTTATTCTTCATAGGAAATATGAACTGACATATCCATATTCATAAATGAACACACACCTACACAGACATCCTATACAGAAGCATATTAAAAATATGTAATTTTCTAGTTACTCTACACTTTGCAAGACATTTTCACAGTGCGCTTAGGATGTCAAAATATTAGGTGTCTTTTCTCAAGCTTCAGCCCTACTTCTCTGCTCCCTTTCAGAAGTAAAACTCATTAACTTGCTATATATTTGTGTTGTCTCTATTCCATCACCCTTTTTACTTTCCTTAATCAACTGCAATTAATTTTTATCAGTATCACTGTACTAAAATAGCTTTTACTGTGGTCAAGAATAAGCCTTATGTTGCCAAATCTAGTGGCCAACTTTCTGACACATCTTTCTCAACTTCTGAAAGGTTTGGTACAGCTGAGTAGTCTTTCTTTTGACTTCTATGACACCTGATTTTCTTTGTTTCATCAATGTTCTTCTTTCCTTTCCTTTTCTCAACCTAAATGTCCTCAGTTATTTTCTCTATGTATTTACTCACTAGGTGATTTTATACAGTCTTGTGGCTTAAATTCCCTATGAATAATTATGACTTTTTTTTTTTTTTTAAACAGTCTCGCTCTGTCACCCAGGCTGGGGTTCAGTGGCACAATCTCGGTTAATGCAACCTCCACCTCCTGAGTTAAAGTGATTCTCTTGTCTCAGCCTCCCAACGAGCTGAGACTACAGGCGTGCACCACCATGCCTAGTTTTGTCATTTTAATAGAGACAGGGTTTCACCAGGTTGGCCAGAATGGTCTCGATCTCCTGACCTCGTGATCTGCCTGCCTCAGCCTCTGAAAGTGCTGGAATTACAGGCGCGAGCCACCGCACCCGGCTGAATGCTTATGACATCTGTATTCGCATTCCCAGGTCTGAGTTGTCTGCTGTCTGTACAATTAACACCAATACATGAATGTGTGAGAGGCATCCAGGAAGTTTCTTACTTTAACCTGACCAAAATATATGCTTTTTTTTCTCTGTACATCTGCCCTTTCCGCAGTCATTCCTATTAATAATGTAAATCATGATCCATTCAATTTAATCAAGTAAAAGTCTGCATATTACCCTTGGTCCCTCTTACTCTCTTGTATCAAATCCATTAGTGAAACATATTTTCTAAACTTCAAAATATAGCCCAATTCAGTTAATCACTTCTAGCACTAGAATTCTCAAGATTCTTTCTTATTTGGTTTATTGCATAATACTCCAACTTATATTTTTGCCTTCATTCTTACCAACAAACCTTTTCCCACAAACAGCCAAAATTATATTGTAAGAACAAGAACCTGATCAGTTACTCCCTTGTTCGAGGCCCTCCAAAAGCTTCCATACTATTTAAAACAAAATCCAACTTCCCTAGCCTAACCTCAAAGGCCATATATCACCAACCTCATTTCTCTTCAATTCTATCCTGCCTTACTCTGCAACAGGCATGACTATGTCTTCTGGCTCCTCAAACATACCACTGTGTTTGTTCTTGCATCGGATCTTTTTTATTTTTATAGGTTTTTGAGGAACAGGTGGTGTTTGATCACATGAGCACGTTCTTCAGTTGCCATTTGTGAGATTTTCGTGTGCCCATCACCCAAGCACTGTACATTGCACTGAGTGACTTCTTTTCCTCTGGGTAGATACCCAGTAGTGGGATTGCTCGGTCAAACAGTTATTCTACTTTGGGTTCTTTCAGGAATCTCCACAGTTTTCCATAGGAACTGTACTAGTTTACATTCCCACCAACAGTGCAGAAGTGTTCCCTGTTCACTACAACCCCACCAACATTATTTTTTGATTTTTTGATTATGGCCATTCTTTGCATCAGATCTTTTGAACTTACTGTGCATTTCGCCTGGAACATTCTTCCTAAATCTTCACATAACTGGTTCCCTCAATACATCAAGGCTGGGCACCAATGCTACTTTGTCAGGGAGCCTTTCTTTAATCACCCTGTTGAGGTAGCCACCATTCCCACCATCATTCCCAATTACCTTACTGCACTTTTTTACCACAGCACTTAGAATATCTGAAATTACCTTCTGCATGCATTATTTTTGTAAGCTTTATGAAGGCAAGATCTCCGTGTGTATTTAATCCCGGAACACAGACCAGTGGCTGGAAAGAATAAACACTCAATAAATATTTGTTAAATGAAAGAATTGGTTCCTTTCTCTGATTTTTTTCCTCTTGTGTTCTTTCACTAGTTCCAAGAATCAGGCCTTGATAAACCATATTACTTTGAAAAAAATCTCTATTCAGAGTAATAAAAAATAAATCTGATTAAACTTTTGACATTATCCCTTGGTTGGGTTTATTACTGGATAAGCCACCTTTTCTAACAAGCCACTGGGACAATCTTTTTGCTTTTATATTGCTTTTTATCACCAAGCTATGTTATTATTCATTTTGATAGATAATATATAGGTACTATAATAAGTAGCATGTTATTTAGAGCCAAAATGGCCTCAATAATCACTTTCTCTGGAATTCATCCTTGACTTAGTCTACCACATCCTGACTACTGAGTATGTTTACTATTTTGCTATTCAATTAAAACCAAATTATTACAACTTTCTAGTTCGCTCTATATTCTCTTGTGCATAATTTTAAATATCCAATTTCATTCAAAAATCAAATTTTATTTCTGAAATAATAGGGTATATTGTAGCTTTCTGACAAACTTGTTGGTAAAATCTGGTCTAAATGAAAAGAAAGTTATTGGTGGTCTAATCTATTTCACTTAAGGTGCATATTCACAAGTATAGCTGCAAAATTGTTAAGATGTTTGCTTGTGAGTGATCTCAGCCAAATCTCTTCTTCCTGAAAAGTCCCCGTGGCAACTGTTTCCTTACGCAATAGCAACAGTCCTTACCATTTTATTGTGTGCTGTTTCAGAGATAAGCATTTGGATGCAAATATGACTATTTTTCTACACAAATGTAGCACATACTATATACACACACAAACACACACACATTTCTGCAACTTTTTTTCACTTAATATATCATGGACATCAATACAAACTAGCTTGCCCAATTATTTTCTTATAGACTTATTTTACTATATGAATCTGTCATAATTTATTTAGCTAGCCCCATTTACAGATATTTTAGTTATTTTCAATGCTTTGCTATTGTAAATTATGTACCAAAGCTCACATGTCCAGACACAGCTGTACGATAATTAGAAAAATAACCCAGAAAAATTGGCAAAATTATGTGCATTATCTGTTAATATCCTTTATTAACAGGATATTAACAGATAATGCACAGAAAGAAAATGCAAATATCTTTTCTTATTGATTTCACATTTCTTATGGATTTTATATATTCACAGGAAGTATGAATAAATTACAAAAATTAAGCCCTTGTCACTGACATGATTTACATACATATTTTCTCAATTTCTAACTTGACATTGGACTTTATTTATGGTATTTTTATAAGAATGTGTTATAACTTTTATGTAATCAAATTGTTGGTTTTGTATTTTAAATTTTATAAAATTAATATATTAGGAAAGACTTCCCACTCAAAAATAATTGATATAAAATGATTCCATGTTTTATTTTCCATGCTGATACATATCTATTTACATAGAAATTTTGATTTTGGGTGACTTTTTGGCTAAGAGGCCTGGTGTGATCCAGTTTTCACCCTGGAAGCTACCCAGTATTTATTCCCCATACCATTTATTGAGGGTTTTTTTTTTTTTTTTAATTTTCTTTTCATTATAAAATGTGCTTCAGGGTCCAGAATGGCAACCCACAAAGAAAATTCTATTTTCTTTTTCATACTGACTAACTCACAGTACAATTTCTATTAAGACTGACACCATTTCTGTTATGCTCTGGGTCTGGGGGTACATACTGGGTTGTGTGATGGGGTAGGAGGTGCAATGGCTTCCACCCCCTTCCCAAGGATCCAGGAGAGAAAGCAATTCCAAGAGGTTCAGTAAATGTCATGGAAGTAATGTCACTGGACAAGTCCTCAAAATCCATTTGCCATTTTAGCATGTCAAGATAATGACATCAGATCATTCCAAAAAGTGTGAGCTTCATCCAAAAAAGGATGTGGAAACATAATTATTTCAACAACAAAATATCAGAAGGTGTTAGGAATGGAAAGCAGAAAAGAGAATTAATCCCTCCAAATCTTATACTCCATCTGCCTCAAAATTCTTGATTTTAACTTCCATTTTTATCTTAGGCCACTTTGTTCTTCTCCATTACCAGGTTACTTCCCTAACCCAGAGACTAATCATCTCATTCTTAGATGACTGAAATATGCGGAGCTTGTGATTCCATCCCTTGGCCTTCACAGTGTACTTCTTTTGCAAGAGTGTTACTATATTAAGGCTCTAGAGAAAACCCTTTGGTGGCTTCTTTAATATCTACAGGAAACATCAAACTGCATTAATATGATGACCAGTGTTCTTCACAGTCTGTCTTTATTATACTTCCCCATACCCATGTTCATATTTATTAGTCCATTTTCATACTGCTATGAAGAAATACAGGAGACAGGGTAATATAAAGAAAAAGAGGTTTAATGGACTTACAGTTCCACATGGCTGAGGCCTTACAATTATGGCAGAAGGCAAAGGAGGAGTAAAGGCACATCTTGTATGGCAGCAGGCAAGAGAGCATGTGCAGGGGAAGTGTCCTTTATAAAACCATCAGGTCTCATGAGACTTACTCAGTATCACAAGAACAGCATGGGAAAAACCCACCCCCATGATGCAATTATCTCCCACTAGTTCCCTTCCACGACACATGGGAATTATGGGAGCTACAATTCAAGAAGAGATTTGGGTGGACAAACAGCTAAATCATGTAATAACGTAACTTAAATAACTCTTTACCATGTGCCCTGATTTTCAGCTATTGCAGAATACTTTCAGTTCCCAACTTTTACCATGGAATGTCACATCCTCATAGCCTCCCTTCTTAACACCTGCAAATTTCCTCCTTAACTTTTCCAACCATCTAATACATTTAATAGTCTTTCAAAAGCAGTTCAGGTTTGTCCTCCTCTGTAAAACATTTGTTGACCAAATTAACCCAAATGAATGACTTCCTCTACAATGCAATCATCTTATCTTATTCATGAATCTATCCGTGTATTTTTTTTCCATGGTATTGTAGTATTTATCTTTATGTCACATGGTTTAGTGCAGACTTGGAAAGGTACAAAGTTATGACCACATTTTTCTCATGTTCTTTGGATTATCTGTCCACTATGGCCTGCTAAATAGAAAGAAAGATACTGAGCTTTCTGGTGGGATGTGATAGAACACATTTTTTTAGTTAGTTACAAATCTGTTATTTCATTAATTGGGAACTTAGAGACCTATTAGTAAATGCACAATAAAAAAAGAACAAAGAAAACCTCACCATAAAAATATGAGAAAAGCACAGTGGTTATAAAAATGGAAGGGTCTGCCATGATTCTGGGATCACTTTTTCTGATAACATTTGTGAAAGGCTGGTTCTATAATACCTCATGAGCCCCAGGCATAGTCCTACTGGGTTTTCAATGATTTGGGAGAAAAAACGTTGTTGCTTTCTTGATTACTATTTACAAGTATGGAAACATCAAGAGGGTTAGCTTGAAGCAAGCAGGGAGTTATAAGAGATACGATAATTTGACAGGTTCTTTGTCAACATGTTTCTCTTTAAGAGGACTTTAGGTGATACTGCAGAAAGCCATCCTACATATACTCTGTCAGGTTTTGCCAAATGTCTAAATATTAAAGGGATTCTATGCAATAAAAGACCTGAGAGTTGTAAATTCTACTTTAAAGATTTTTCTTTTTTATCAATTTCAAATCTTCAAGACTTAATCTAGACATCATTTTACCATTATATTTGATACATCAATTTTGCAATATAGTTGGGAATGTCCTCCAAGTGTTCATTGTCCCCTTCTCCCTTGCTAGCATACCCTGATTTTAGTCTGGATGGCAGTGTGCAGAGGCAGGCAATTTGGCCTAAGGTGGCTCTTTAATCCTGTTCCCAATTTACCAACTTTTTTGCAGCTAGGTGGCCATGTGGTTCAGTGTGCTCAAAGAGACATAATGAGGGCCAGGAATGGTGGTTTACACCCGTAATCCCAGCACTTTGGGAGGCTGAAGCAGGTGGATCACCTGAGGTCACTTGAGACCAGCCTGGCCAACATAGCAAAACCTCAAAAAATACAAAAATTAGCCAGGCATGGTGGCATGCACCTGACATCCCAGCTACTTGGGGAGGCTCAGGTAGGAGAATCACTTGACCCAGGAGGTGGAAGGGGAAGGAAGGGAAAAAAAGGAAGGAAGGGGAAGGAAGGGAAAGAGAAAAGAAAGAGAGAAGAGAGAGAGAAAGAAGAAGGGAGAGAGACAGACAGACAGAAAGACAGAAAGAAAGACAAAAGGTCTGTTTTTAGAAGGCAACTTAAACACCTAACAGTTTAGGGAAAGGCAGATGAGCTGTGATTTTATGTTTCTTAAGATTTTTCAGGAAATGGAAAATAAAGACATTGGGAAAGTTCATGATGAACTGGTACATGGGCTGATTAACTTGCCCTCTTTCCAACTGTCTGTATCTTCAGAAACCATGTTACAATCAAGAGGCAAAAAGAAGGGTGTTTTAATATGGTGGATGGAGCAGAAAAAGAAAAGCGTGGATATTTAGTGCTCTTTACTGAGCCACTGGACCAAGCCCACTTTCCTGTGATGTGAGAACAAAGCCACTGTTGGTAGGATACGCTGTGATTTGCAGCTCAACACATTTCTTCCAGACAGAATATGCTCAGTGATTGGGAAGAAAGTCTTTCTTAAGAGTTTTCTCTCTGTGCCAATCCTTCAGAACTCTTACAGAAGATAATCTAAAAACAAGGACTTACTGATTTTCAAACAGATAGATTTGAAGAAGGCCCTTAATAGTTATGACAAGACATCAGACACTAAAAAATGAGAGTAATCATTCATGATATCTTCAAAACAACAACAACAACAACAGCAACACAGTTTTTTCAGTTGCCTCTGTAAATTTTGAAAAGAGGTTATTTGGGGAAGAAGTTGTTACAAAGAATGACCCAGAACTTTGAGACTAAAAAGGCTAGTCCTAAAAGCTTGTCTTCGCTCAGAAACACCAAATCTATATATTTAACATAAGAGTAGCAAAACATGGCCGTATTTAATGTATATTGCTTACAGAGGTAATCTCAAAAAGAGAGAGTTTTGTTTCTTGTTAGAAAAGTGGAGTTTTTGGCTGGTAAATGTGTTTGGTCAGCCAGCCTTCTAAACCATGAATTGAAAGCAATTAGTTTTCAAGTTACAGACTTTTTTTTTCCCTGCTCTGTAGGCTTTGCCTTCAAGTTATTTTCATCTTAAACAGTTTTAGCGCCCTGAACTGATATTTTGATACCCTGATAATTTGTGGTCTTGCTAAAGACTAACTCTGCACAGCCTCCTGGACTTGATTTGTTATTTCAAACTTCCAATTATTTCACACCTTCCTTTGAGACTTTTTCTAATTGGGTTGTATTTTCCCAACTGAAATCAGAACTCGTCCAACCCTTGCCTTAATCAAAATCTGTACAGCATTTTTCAATACTGTTTTTACAATCTTCAACATTTCACTTTGTGGGACAAACTAGAATTTTAAAATAATGGGAAAATATTTTCTTACCCAATCATCAAGCCCCATTTTCACTTACATGAAGCCCCCATAAACAAACAGTTTGGACAATATTTATAGCTTTCAAATGTTTAGCAGACATTGCGATAATTATCTATGAACCAACAAACAAATTTTATAATTTGTGACTAAGACTATTTCCAACTTCATCCTTTCCCGAGGTAGAAAAAGTCATATTACTGCCACACAGCATATGACCAAGCAGCTATTCAAAACCAAATTAGTCTAAAAACCAGGTACCACTTTCTCATTAGAGAGAAAATAAGAAGCAAAAGCTTAGCTGTTCCTACAAGACCAGAGCAGCTAAATGTCATTTCAAGAATAAAAGGTCTTGTTTTAGTCCCTTGTAGACTGAGAAAAAACGTTTTGAGTTACTGGAACTTGATGGGTGTGATTTGCCATTATTTTCCATTTCCTGAAAAATCTTAAGAAAAATAAAATCACAGCTCATATGTTCTACTGCCTTTCCCTAAACTGTTAGGTGTTTAAGTTGCCTTCTAAAAACAGACCTTAATTTTCATGTATATATCTGTCAATGCACATGGACATTCGCTAGTATAACTGTTTCTGTAAATGTCTGCACAATGAATCATGTTTCCAGGATAGAAAACTGCTTGGGATAATCAGTAATTCCACATAGTTTATCAAATCCCAATTGAGAAGTTTTCAACTGAACAAAATTCAAAAACAGGTTTATATCTTGAAGGGAATAGACTCATGACAACTAAATTAATTATTACATTCTTTCTTACATAAGAGTTTTATAACTCTCCCCTTATTTTAGGGTTCTTAGCCTACTAGTATATTCTCTAGAAAACAAAGGTCAAAAGTTTCAACAAAGTAAAGGATGAAATGACCTCTTGCTATCCAAAATAAATGTTGTCATGTTTCAAATACTTTACTCTTTATAGAATGCCACATACACTCAGTGCCAAGTTATTCTTGAGGTGCACATCCAAACACCTTTGTTTTAAAGTTATATGACATATGGAAGGTTCATGGTAATAATTAGTGAAGAGCTAATTTCAAAAACTGCTTTCATTGCAAAAATCAAGAGTTAATAGTCAATATCCTAAAACAAAAAAAAAAAAGCCAAAAAGCTAAACAGTTAATGAAGAAAATCAAACAAAACATATAATGAAAACATGGAAGTCTAGCACCATTTAAAGTAGAAAAAAAAAAAACTTATCTCCTTAATGCTCATCATTTGTTTTATAACAATGCAGACATTTGGACTAACAAGGAAATATTGTATTTTTTTATCAGATTGCATTTTTTTCTTAAATTGAAAAAAAGGCCAAATTAAACAGGTGGCTTTTCCTTGACTGGTAATTATCATAGATCAATGTTCTCTAACAGCAACAAATGTGGGTCACAAATGTGAGCTGCACACATATTTTTAATTGCATTAGCCTCATTAAAAATGGTAAAAAATATAGGTGAAGTTAATTTTAATATATTTTATTAAAACCAAATTGTAATTTCAACACAATATACAAATTATTAATATGATAGTTTACCTTATTTTTATTCAAATTAAGTTGCCAAAATCTGATGTGTATTTTATACTCGCATGTTCACTTTGACTATTTATGTTTCAAATGCTCAATAGCCACCTGTGGCTACTAGCTATTGTATTAGAGAAGTTCTAGATGCTGGGAACAAAGCAGCAAACAGTACAGACAAGGTCTCAGTTTTCATAATTTACATTCTACTTCAGAAAAGACACAGACAACTATAAACATAACAAAGAGAAAGAAAAATCACATGATTTTAAAATTGTATGTAGAAAATTAAGTTGATGAGATAGACAACACTGAGGGGTAGGGGTGCTCTGCAGATGTGGCCTTGGTGAGATCTGAACACGTGGGAAACAGTCATGCGATGATGAAGACCATGCTGGATAGAACAGAGAACTTTTACAATAAATCTAAGATAAAAGTAAGCCTGCACATCGACACAACAGCAACAGCAACCAAAGGATGGTGAGATCACAACAAAAAGAGGAGAGAGGGAGAATGGTAAAGATATGGTCAGGGCATAGGCAGAGCCAGAGGATGTAGGACTTTGCAAATCAGGAGCAAGAGCCTCACAAGTGGCCAAGGGAGGAGGGATCCTGGAAATGTTACGTGTTCAGTTGGAAACCTTGCAACACTATGCCCCACAAGTCCCGCAAGTGAGGGCAACAAGATGAGGTCTTCATAAAACACGAAACCAAGCCTCAGCCTCAGTGCCAGAGGACAATGGAGAGACATCTTTAAAATACAGAAATTAAAAAAAGAAAGTCAGTGAATATAAAGTTTAAAAAGAAACGTAAAAAAAATTATAATAATAGCAAAAATATCAAAATATTTAGGGCATATAGCTAACCAAATGTAACTGATTATAGAAACTGAGGAAGACCTAATTAAATAATTATTCCAAGTTTATGGGATGTACTATGATCTCAATGTTTACCTTCCCCCAAAAATTTGTATATTAAAAGCTAATCACCAACATGGCAGTTAGTATCAGGAGGTAAAGCCTGTAGTAGGACATTAAGTCATAAGGACGTCCAGAAATGTCCTCCCAAACACACTCAGAAATTATGTCTAACCAAGTATCTGGGCACCTCTTGACCCACTCAAGTTGACACACAAATTTAATAATCAATAATTCTATCCTTTGTCAATTTGGCACTCCTGCACATATTCCTCCCTAAGCCACACTTAATCTCTAATTAAAGAAACAGTATAATTATTCTGCCTAATGTTATACAACTGTCCTGCAGACAACCAGAAACACACTAACCCCTTCACCAGAAGAGGAGGTAAAGTCTTTGAGTGATGTTTACTCTTCTTGATCTCCTATAGCTTAAATTACTATGATATAAAATTAACAATACTTAAATACTATGGTATTAATGGAACAGATAAAACACACTACATGATTACCTCAACTGATACAGAAAAGCATCTGACAATATCCAACACTATTTCATGACAGAAACAATCAGAAAACTAGGATTAGAAGAGATCTTCCTAAATATGATGAAGAACTTTATAAAAATTTCACAAGTAATATCACACTCAATAGTGAAAGACTAAGAGATGTCCTTCTAAGGATCAGAAACAAGGCAAGAATGCCCGCTTTCTGCACCACTATTCCATGGTGTATTAGAAGTTCTAGTCAGAGCAATTAGGCAAGAGAAAGAAATAAAAGCATCTAAATTGGAAAAAAAATTCAGACTGTGTCTATTCATAGATGACAAATTCTAAAGAAAAATCCAAATTTTTGTGGAATACAAAAATTCTTTAATGTACACATTTCTATACACTAGTAATGTATAATCTAGAATGAATGAAATTTTTTAAAAATAAAGATCAGTGGTTGCCAAGGTTCAGGGATGTGGGAGAGAATTTATTGCAAACTGATATAAGAAATAATTTGGAATGATGAAAATGTTCAATATCATGATTATGGTGGTGGTTATAAAAATGTATATTTCATAATTCTGTAAATTATACTTTTAAAAATTGATGGATTTATTGTATATACATTATACTTCAAAAAGCTGATAAAATATATTTTAAAATAAAATGTATGTTTAATAGCATCCTTTACAAATATTTCAATACACAGAGAAAAGTATGGAAAGACAGTATAACACCCAAGAGGTAGGTTATGACTGATACAACTATTTTAATATACTTTTCTTTACTTTAAATTGCTTATCATGTGTATCCATTCATTTTCTAATCAGAAAAAAATCCTATTAAAATATGTAAGAGCATTATGCACTTTACATCCGTATTTCCATTTAAGAGTTAACATTTTAAAGTACGTGCACTTACCATGTGAAACAGATCAACAGTTGACAGTGACAGATAGAGGGAGGTGTTGCAATATGCTGAGCTGACATCAAGCACTCAATGCCCATTTTCACATTATGTCTCATAAAACTCTGTGTACTAGAACTCCATTTTTATATGGGTACAGCTGAAAAGATTCCAGAAACCTAAACCATAACTGAAAATTCAAAGGCCATTTCCAATAAAATTGATGTGTTTGACTAGAAATTGGGAAAGCTGTTTGATCCTCAGGTCTATCTACATTTCCAACCAAGTGAGTAACAAGATAGTGTGGGGACCTGGTAAACAAACCTCTAGTGACCAAGACTGTAGAAGCTTAAGTTAGTATGGGTGTTAATGATGTAACCCCATCTTGTCCTTTGTTTCACACAGAGAAACCTACTGGTTGGAGGCAAGAAGGCATCGATTCCTGAGGGCATAATAAATGTTAGCCATCAGGGAAGATGAACGTTGAATGAATAGAATTACAAAACTAAGACTAGCTCAAACACAGATTGGACTGGAATTCTAGCAGTGGTAGTCTAGTTTTGGAGAGGCAACAGGAAACACATCTAACACATTAGGTAAAAAGGTAAAGAACTGATTACTCCAGGTAAAGATACTGGCTGAAGAATACAGGTAGAATCAAGAAGCTCATAGATAAATGCATAGACTCTCAATCCATAGTAAACGGTTTAAGCAAATGTATTCTAATTCTATCATCATGGACAGTCCTTTGGAGAACTTCCTTAAGTCTCTGGACAAAATAAAACTAAAACTTACTTCCATGGCACTGTGTGTGTGTGTGTGTGTGTGTGTGTGTGTATGTGTGTGTGTGTGTATATATATGTATATATATATATATATATACATATATACACACACACACACATACACACACATATAGATGTATACACACACACATACACATATATACATATACACACATATATACGTGTATATATATACACACACACATATATATATGATCTCTCTAGTCTAAATGAAATACCCCAATTTAACTATGAGTTCATGTTAGCTGAAACAATTGGCAGAAATTTTTAAAGTAAATAGAGCAAGGCTCAAATTTCAATCTTTTCCAGTGAAAATGCCAGGCTCCTTCCAGTCTCATGCATTTCCCCACCCCCACCAACACTCAGATGAGGAAAACAGGAGTCTGACTCCAGAAAGAAGACAGTGGGAAGCAGAGAGTGCCTGCTATGTCCCCTGCATGTACTACATAAAACACACTGACTCCAGTTTGTTCTTTAGAATAGCCACCTTCATTTTCCCAAGGCATAGTCAAGTTCAGTTCACATTCAAGCAAGGTTGTCCTTCCACAAATTTACTAACTGTGGCTGCTTCTCCTACATCCCAGAGCTTCTAAGACAATGGAGTCTCCCTTATTCTAAATGGATTTTCTTTCTGTAACACCAAATAGAAAGGAAAAAGTAATGTCATCTGACTCATGACCAGTCTAGATATGACATACAGGAATGACAATTCCTGTTCTACAAGGTGGTAAGAATTCAGCTACACAAACTTTTAAAGAACTTAGCACAAGGCTCACACATAACAGGTAATCAGGTTATGGTAGGTATTACTAATGTTGCTTTCATCCATTAATGTCAGATAGGATGATCAATGTGACAGTCATTTGAGGGGTCCCAATAAAGGGTAACAATCAGAGGGACCGTGCACAGTGGACCTGATACTCCTGCTATTCCCATCTCCCACTATGTCATATTTCACCCCAGTAATGATCAATTCTTTGGGTTCTATCACTAAGTATTAGCTTCAACATGATACCTTGTGATTTCAATCCTCAGGCCCTCTTGCCTTTCCTGCTTCATTTAATGCCTGGAACTATACCTGCCCAAATGCATTATGCTTCCTTTATGAGGGAGGAAAGTGGCAACATAGCTTAGGCATGAATGCATCATGTTTTTTTCATCAGTGTTTGAAAAGAAGAAGATGAAGCAGACATTCCTGCCTGCACCAACCCTGCTTGCTCAGTACAGTCGATAACAATTCTTGCCACTAAAATATGGGAGTTGTCGTGTGTGTGTGTGTGTGTGTGTGTGTGTGTGTGTGTGATAGAGAGAGCAAGTGAGATGAAGAAATGATTGCTGATTTACTCAAAACTTAGTTTTTCAAGTTCAATGTGTGACACATCAGACCTTTCACTTTGAGTTTTTACTGGCATTGGTTCTAGAACAATCTTCTGAATAACTACTGCTGATGATGAATTTTAAAATCTTCCTGGCCCTACCCTGAGCCACATTTTAAAGGTACGTCAACACGCACTTGGCTCACTCAATATTCAGGAACTTTATTCTTTTTAATATAACTTAATTTTATTAATACAAAACAGCACATCCCAGCACTACCGTAAAGAGATAAGACTTACGTCAATCTATACTATTAAGAAAAAGGAACAGACACAAATACGTATAAATTTCCAAAGAAGGACTTATTGACCTAAGCCAAGGGTTCACTCCCTTTTCCTCTTGAGGAACTCTTAATTGCTAGGTGAAATGAACCAACTGAAATGAATGTTTAAAGGTTTTATAATCTCCTCAATAAAATCGAACATGTTTAATCGATTTCATAGAATACCTCTGTAATATATGTTAATCACGTTTCCTGCAGGACTGACCTATCTGGCACCATTAGATCCTATAAAATAATGGCAGTTGTTACTCTCTGCACACACACATCCTTTTCATTTACCACTGAGATCTCAAAATATAAATGTTTCACATAAAAACTTCTCCAGTGTCATCAACTAGCACACAGGAATTGCACATTCCGAGGAAGAAAGTGATATTTATTTTTTCAAACCCCATTCCAGCCAGCTGCCATAAACTCGGTTATTCTGAGGGCTCCTTGTTCATTTTATTTGGTGTCTGCCAACAGGTGACTGAATTCTAGAGTGCATTTATCTACCCTCCCGGGATCCTTCTAATGGAACTATAACTTGGAATCAGGATTTCTCATGGAAAACCCTCAGTCCAGAATCAGCAGCCCCTTCCAGAGCCGCCTCTGACATTCACG
This sequence comes from Alouatta palliata, assembly GCA_004027835.1. Classification (NCBI taxonomy): domain Eukaryota; kingdom Metazoa; phylum Chordata; class Mammalia; order Primates; family Atelidae; genus Alouatta; species Alouatta palliata. The sequence continues at coordinate 95,816 of PVKV010006254.1, forward strand.
CCAGGAAGTGAAGTTCCAAGATGGTCTCAGCATTGTATTGGCCACAATGGGTCAGAGGATGCTTACTAAAAAGAAAATTCAATGAGCATCAGTCACTCTACATCAGGCAAACTAAAGCTGTAATGTAATCACCTAAGGTCACCCAATCCTCTGAGAATTAAGGAAAATTGGCTTCAGCCCTTATTCCACATCCTGTGGGACATGCCTAGCTTTCCTCAAAGATTTTTGCAAAATACCAGAGTGTCTCATGTTCTCTTATGATTTTCTTCAAATTATTTGTCTTGCTGAACTTTTTCCTCTCAGTTAATTTTGCTTGTATCTATTTCCTGGGCTCAAGTGATCCTCCTGCCTCAGCCTCCTCAGTATCTGGGACTGTAAGTGTACACCATCACACGTGGTTAATTTTAAAAAGAAATTGTGAAGATGGGGGTCTCTCTATGGTGCCCAGGCTGGCCTCAAACTCCTGATCTCAAGCATTTCTACTGCCTTTATATCTCAAAGCTTTGGGATTACAGGCATCAGCCACTGTACCCAACCCCAAATCTATTTTTTAATTGATTTTATTCCTTCCAAAATCTCCAATGAAACCTGATTTCCTGGAGAGAGTGCTGTGGTTTTTAAAATCCCCTTTTAATAATAATTGCATTAAGATGTTTCTGTACTTCAAGCCAAGGTGATAACACAGCTTCTATAATAAGGGCCTCTGGGTCCCTGTCCTTCCACCACTCTTATGAGGTATCTCCTGGAAATCTACAGCCAGGACCAAGGGAGCTGTGATCAAAAACGCAGAGAGATCTGGAGACCACAAAGTATTTAGAGAATGATGGGAGTGTGGGTGCTGAGTGGTGACTTCAGGAATCTAGAGGTTAGCCAATGAAGCCAGCTGTTATTTGATCAACAATATTGTCCTTGATTTTAGATTCAGTTAAAGCAAGATACAAAGGAATGTAACTAGGAACACCTGATTTTTTGCTACCAATCAATGGAAGGACAAATAAAAAAAACTAGCACAAATGGTCTGTATCTCATATGGTATTTAGTTAATTTTTGTAGCACGAATCAAATTATCTAATTCTAGAATTAGTGCCTAAAATGGCAGCTACATCCATATTAGTTTCTGCAGCATACAGGTCAAGGATGGCCACACTGCTTTCCTTAGACCTGCCTCTCCCAAGCTATACTTCTGTCTCTAAATGTCACTTTGAATATTTGTCCAAGAAGACTTCCTGTGCCATGCATAATATATGAAATGTTTGGACAAATCTAAGACCCCTTTTTGAGTTTATCTGATGTACAAAATACATGCATTGATTATTAGGCCAAATGAGATAAAAGAATTTGATTCCTTCAGGATTCTCTGGCAAGGAACAGGGTTGACCTGATTTATACCCCACTCTCTGATTTGCAGGGGATGAAACTAGAGAAGGACAGGACACCCCTTCAGCCCAGGAGAAGAAACTGTCCGGCAGGCTGATCACATTGGAGCAGGCAGCAGAAGACAGAAAGGGAAAGTAGTATCTTTTTCAGAGAGAGGAATATCTCCTGTATCATGTTTTAACACTGTTTGTGGCTGTTACTCCAGCATTAAAGACTCTGTAAAAACTGAAAAAATGAAGTTGAGAAAATACTGACCTAAAAGCCTTACAAATTTTGCATTGGAAGTTCCAGAAACCTTACTGTTTGTAAGACACTTTAATTGATATATTTCCTTTTGAGCTTCTGAAGAGTGCTGTGAGGTGGAAAGGTACTATTTACTTTATACCCATTGCCTCCCATGGAAGTGTAGATGCATGAGTTCATTCCTGCAGGCCCAAGGACAAGACCTTCTCAAGTTGCATTTGTTCTCTCAAAATATGTACAGTTAACTAGATTAAAATTTAATTTGCATAAAGCCTATGCTATTCTGTTTTCTCTGTAAGACTATTATCTCATTTTACTACATTTTATTCAAGGCATCTTTCTGTAAACCACATGATGCATAAGTCATGTCTCTGATTCTATGTAAGAGAGAAGCGATCATAAAGATCACTGGAATAGTGTCTCCCTGAAACAGTCACTGTTCCCCTCAACAGTGTCTTTACTTGCAATAGGATGGAAATGTGTTATAAATTTGCAGACCTGGAACCCGGTGCACAACCTTAAATTGTCCAGACTTATCCAAGGGCACTTCTGGTTCCCAGAAAGACCTTCCTTCCTCTGATACCAAGTCCTGCAATCTCACGATCAAGCCAGGAATTGTAGGTGCATGAAAACAAAAAGAATTTTGTAACAAAATTAATAACAAAACAGACATTTTCTTCCTTGTTCATTTTTTGGAGGTTGGCAGTGCTTCACTCTTGCACTCAGGGTCTACCAAGAACTGAAATCTTGATTTTATCTTCAACAGTTATGTGACTTTGAGTAGGGCAATCTTCCTTTCTGTGTGTTGAGTCTCCCATCTATAAAATGAGTTTAGACTAAATAATATCTAAAGGACCCTTCTGATCAAAACTCATGAAATGGCCACTATCTATGTGTTCTGGGAGGGCACCAAGAAAAGAGTATCCCAGCTAGACTCATCCAGGAAGGCTTCAGGGAAGAAACAGCAATGGTGGTGGACTTTGGAGAATGAGAAGGCTTTTAACAGTGGAAAGACATTCCAGACAGAGGGATGAGGTAAACACAGACTGGAGGAAAGGAAATACGCTGTGCTGTCCTGGAATTGCAGGGAGTGTGCATATCTGCTGTTTGCATAAGGACTAAGGACTTTTCCGTAGGCCTATTCTCTTTCCTATTTTTAAAAAATGAAATTTTATTTTAAAGCAAATAAACATCAAATTTTTTTATGCCTCTATTATAATTAATACAATTCAATTGTATATGATCAAAACATACAATTCAAGAGTTTTTAGTATTCAGTTGACATAAAAGTAATTGTGGTTTCACCATTACTTTTGCACCAGTCTAATATATTAATAGATATACTGCAATTATCCTCTCAGTTTTAGAACCTATTTGTCATCTCAAATGAAATCCCAACCTTTTAGTCATCATTCCCAAATTGGCCCATCCCCTTCCTCAGTTATAAGCAACAACTAATCCACTTTCTATCTCTATAATCTACTCTCCATCTCTATTCTATCTATAGATTTGCAATTTGCCTTTTCAGGACATTTCAGATAAATGGAATCATACAAACGTGGGTTGTGACCAGCTTCTTTCACTTAGTAAAATATTTTTTAAATTCATCTATGCTATATTATGTTTCAGAAATTCATTCCTTTTATTGTTGATTAACATTGCGTGGTACGAATGCACCACATTATGTTTACCTATTCATCAGCTGATGAACATTTCTGGTGCTTAATGTTGTTAAACATTTATGTACAAGTGTTCATGCGGACATATGTTTTTATTTCTCTTGGTTATGTACCCTGGGGTGGCACTGCTGAGTTGTACGGTAATTCTGTGTTTAGCATTTTGAGAAAGTGCCAGACTATTATCCAAAGTGGCTGCACCATTTCACATTTCCACCAGCAGAATATGAGAGTTCCAGGGTCTCTGCATCCTCAACCCGACTTCTCATTATCTGCCTTTTGATTATAACAATCCTAGTAAGTAACTTACTGTGGCTTTGATTTGCCTTTTCTTTGTGACTAATGATATCAAACATCATTTCATGGTTTAAACTCATTTGTGTTCTAATTAAATATGTATATATTAAATTCATGCATGTTCTGATTAAATATTTGTATATTTTGCAAAAATATTCAGATAATTTTCCCATTTTAATTGGGTTGTCTTTTAATACATTGTGTTGTAGGAGTTCTTTGTATACTCTAAGTCAGGGATATCCAATCTTTTTGCTTCCTGGGTCACACTGTAAGAAGAATTCTCTCAGGCCACACATAAAATACACTAATAGCCGACGAGCTTTAAAAAAAAAAAAAAAAAAAAAAAAAATCACACACAAAAAAACTCAATGTTTTAAGAAAGTTTATGAATTTGAATTGGGCCATATTCAAAGCTGTCTTGGGCCACAGGTTGGATAAGCTCATCCTAGGTAAGAGTATTGCATCAGGTATGTGATTTGCAAATATTTTCTCCCATTCAGAAAAAAAGTGAGGTTATCAGCATTATCACATTTGAAAGAATAGAAAAAGAACAAGAAAGTCTTCCAGTACAAGATTACAAATACTGCACTATTTTCTGCAAAACACAATTTAATTTTTATATACTAAACAACAAATACATTAAACTCCACTTTTAAAACTTTCATTAAAGTCACCACCAGAGTTAGTTGGTTACAAAAAAAAAAAAAAAAGGTAAAAATAAGCCCCAAGAACACAGACATAGATGTCTCTACAGAGAATTGTTGATTACTCCAGTAAACCTATCATAGCTTTTATAAATCATGTTTTACCAATTCACATGCTAGAATTACATCACAAAACAAGCCACGGAAGGGATCTGGCCACATGTTGTAACCATTAAAATGACGTTTCGTGCTACAGAGCATGTGTTAGAGGTACTCTCTACATGAAGTCTGACTAGATAGTTCAAAAATCTCTTATGACTGACCAATTTGTTGCTTCCAAAGAAAGACCACCACAAACCCAGAAGATATGTAAACACTGGCTCATTAGGGCAAGCCCTCTTCTCGTTAGATGGTGGTCTCCATTGTGTGCTGAATGGTAAAACATAATTCAATGTTCATTTTGCTGTGAACACCAAAAGATTTCATGTCTGAGAAAACACCGGGCAGAAAAAGGTGATTTCAGAACAGAGGTTAGAAAACATAATCCTCTACATGAAGTGAATTCAGCATTGAGCAGTTTGCTCTCTGCTTGTGTCCACTTCATCTTCTGCTCTGAAAATTCCAGCGGGGCTTCTTGCTCCTGTCTTACCTTAAACATTCCCTTTCCTGGAGCAGTGAATGCCGAAGTGCATCTAAAATAGCTGAATCCTACTCCACTGAGCTGAGCCACAGGCCCTTCACGGAAAGACCTGGGAAACATTAGCTTGCTTCTGGTCTGGCCATAATGAAAATAAACGAGGGCTTCAATTTAAAGTCGTTACTAAAAATTTGTTCTTTCCTCCATTCTAATTCTGAGACCCACTTGCAGCTAATTAGAACTTTCCCAGCGTGATCTCCCAGCACACTGCTAGTGTAAACACCAACCATCTGAGTTTCATTACAATAAAGAAATCAAATAAACAGTGGACCAGAAAACAGTAGTTTGGGCATGGCTCATTACAGCACAATGCAGTTAACATTCCTCACTCGGGAAGGAAAAGAAGGCATTGGGCAAGCGGGGCTGATGTCCAGTGCTTTCCATTCTTATTAACGACGTTAGTTGGACTGGGGATTATTTTTTACCATTAACATTTTTTGGAGAATGAGGAGGGATTTTTTTTTTAATGAAAAAGAAAAAGAAGTGCCCTCTGAACCTTGTTGTAAACAAAGAGAAAAGGTAATTATTTGCTCTGGGCTACTCACTGCTTCTCCAGTTTCTCATAGAATATATTGTTTACAATTTATATAAGGAAAAAGAAAAAGAAAGTGGAATACAATATCCATTCATCCACTTAGGGTTTTTATTATTTATCCTAGCTACAAACAAATCTTTGCCAACATAGGATGGGTATGACTATATGATTTCTAATATTCAGAATTTTTTTAAAAGTAAAAACATACATCAGAGAATCATTCATGTATTTAGAAATTTTACTTATTCACACTTACTAATATGTGGAAATAATCACATAAAAGTCATTTTGAAGGTTTTCTACATTCTTTAGCATGATCTTGGAACCCTCAAAGGAAGAAAGACCCAAATATTTCTGTCTCTAAAATTTAACCCTGCTTTTAAGTAACTATTAAAATCTAAAGACATTTATTGAATTTGGTTCAGAAACTCAACAAAGGGATGAGTTCTTTGGTAATAGCATGTTCTAAAATGAAAATATTAACCAACTACACACAAGACCTCATGTGATATTACTTGTGTGGCTGTGGCTCAGAATTCATGATTGGACCTCGATCAGGTCAGGATTTAATTGCATATGATAGAAATTGCTTAGCCCCTCAGTTAAAAAGCAGCTTCAGTGAAGAACATGTAGACATGCTCCTTACTTCCTCTCTGAGACAGTCTATGCCTAGGTGTATAAATGTCACATCACTGGTGCTTCAAAGTTTAAATCGTTACAGAAAAATTATGATACCAGAACATATTCACTCAGAATTTCTCAAATTCTTTGGGCTAAGATTAAAATACTTGCAAAACAGCCCCTTTATGCTTCTGCTTTGACCACTCTGAAAACCTGTTGTATAAAAGAACCCAAAGCAAGATCCTAAACTGTATAAATCAGTAATTGGAAAAAAAAAAAAAAAAAAAAAAAAAAAAAAAAAAAAAAAAAAAAAAAAAAAACACCCCAAAAAAAAAAAAAAAAAAAAAAAAAAAAAAAAAAAAAAAAAAAAAAAAAAAAAAAAAAAAAAAAAAAAAAAAAAAAGTCACAAAAACGCAAACAGTATTGAAATGGATCACCTTAGAAAAAAAGAACAAAATAAATGCATGCTCCAACCTTGAGATTCATTTTAATTTGTGGAAGGAAACAATCACTCATCCTGAGCAAAAAAAATAATAAAATAAAAAGAAGAAGAAAAAAAAAAGGGAAAACAGGGATGCATTTGTCTGCCATGGCCATCTCAGTAAAGAAAGAAAAAAAGCCAGCTTTCTTAAAACAATTTAAAGTACTGTTTTGGAATTAATTGTCTATATATCATCAACATGCTGAAAGACAGTTTAACTCAAGGAAAATGAATTTCCAAAGACATTAAAACTGAAGATAGCAATTTTTAAAATTGGAAAGTGCCGTCATTTCACTTTTTCTATCTACTTAATCTTAAAACAATCTATTAGGTTGAAGCAAAAGTAATGGCAAAAACCTCAATTACTTTTGCACCAATCTAATATCTTTGTACAGAAAACATATACTTTGTGTAATTCAACAAGTATTTATTGAACATTGGTCTGCTAGATGCCAAATCTATTCACTGATTTTTAAGGTGAAATTTGTGTACGCTCATGTCCATAGCTGTAAAATAAGAGGTTTTGATTGGATAGTTGAGAGCGCTCTCAGCTTCTTACAGCTTAGACCCATTATTTCACCAGTAGGCAATGTGCCATGTCTTAAGCTCTGCAATCCAGCCACGGTCCTTTTGCCTGGTCAAAATTCTCCATGACAAAACATAGAAGAGAACCTTGCTATCATCAGAACTGGCCAGCCTCCTGTAAAGCTGTGAGGCTTAAGAATTGTAGTGTTTAATGGAGTTGAATGAGGAGGCTTCACCATTCCTTCAGAAATTATCTTTGTATCTGTATTACTCGAGACTAGAATAATGCTGGAAAAATAATCTCATCATTTTATAGATGCTCCCAAAATGACTATCACTATCCCCTTTCATTTTCCTTTATAGTAGGTAATTTTTTTCCAAAGCATTTTCATTGTTAATTTGTCATAAGAGAATGACTTAAGTAAAACTCATAGAGCCCAAGTGTGGATCATAAAATTGCAATGAAATATTAAAGTGAGCAAACTGAAGTGAACTGTTTAAATTATTTTGTTGTTTCTCTTACCAATTGCCTGTATTGTGTGAGGACCTTACATGCATTATTTTACTCTGTCTTTATAGTCATGCTATGGGATCCATACTTTATAAATTATGCTGATAAGAAAACAGATATGCATTTACCTGATCATTTTCTCAGAGCTGAGAAGTGAAGGAACTAGGATTTGAAACTGGGTTTACTCGTGCAAAAGCCAAGTTCTTTCTACAACCTTGTGTGTATTTATTTAATTCTTATGCATAAAATACATACTTGGCCACAAAGTAGGTTTTAGAAAATAAGCATACTTTTAAAAAAAAGATATAATGGAAAAAACAGAGTTCTGAGGTGTAGTGGCCCTCATTAGAACATGCATTAAAGCTTCCATAGTTTAGCAAATAAAACAGAAAATGCTTAATCCCAGAAAACTAAAATATTGAAATCTACAGGTAAAATTTAAAGAATCTTGGGTTGCTTTTCCTCTGCCACATGGTATGCTTATGGAACATTAGATCCCAGCTTGATAGATTACTGAGAAACTGAAATAGTCTAAAGGCACAACCAATTCCCAAATGGTTCTCTATTTGGAATGATTCATACTGTCTTTAAGACCATCACTGAGGAAGACTGAACAGGAGATAAGACATTACGATAAAAGGAGCATAGAAAGGCCAGAAGAAGACTGTTTTTCACATGTGCTCTGCCACTGATCAGTTGTCTGAGTTTAGGTATAATAAGTCACTTATGCCTTCTACGTAACATCTGTTAAACTAAGAGAATGCTCTTAGATTTCCCCTCCAGCTCCAATGCTCCCTTAGCCTACAAAGCATTTAAAAAAAAAAAAAAAAAAATCTCAGTGTGATTGATCATGGCTTTAACATAGAAATTACTCTTCCTCTGGTGGATGGGAAATTCTCTGTCTCTTCAAATCACAGACATTATTGTAAAACTCAAAATAAATGTTCAGAAGTCCCATCAAGGCAGAAAAGCAATTAATGCTATCAGAAGTTTATAGTGCCTAGTTTAAAAGAATGTGAATATGCATTTGTGTGTGTGTGTGTGTGTGTGTGTGTGTGTGTCTGTGTGTTCATGTGTTCAGTGTGGGTGCATGTGTGTGTGTCCAGAGAAGGTCACAAGTTTGACCTTCTGGAAGCAGCAAAGGTTCCATCCACAGAACCCGCTGTGATGGCATCTGGAAATTCCTCACTTGGGTCAGTGGGGAGACATTCTCTCTTTACATTGCTTTTGTTTCATACCCATGTGGTGTTCAACATATCAATAATGTATTTCAATCTCATCATGAAACCCTTTAATGATTTACTTTTCAAACCTCCCAGGTCCATTTAGCCACAGGAAAACCTACTCCTTTCGTTACAAACTGAAACTATCACGGTCAAAACACAGACAGAAGAAAAAGCACTTGCTAGAATCTGATGTTGTTCCTGCTGTTTGCCAGCAGTCACCGTAGCAGAGCTTTCGATGTCTGGAGAGAACAAGAGGAAGGCCACTCACGTCCTGTAATAACTTTCTAGAAGTGACACATGTCAAAATGCACAGCATTTCTGCATGACTGGCAATATTCATAGAAACATTTTATGTCAAACTGAATGTAGCAATAATTGGGTCTGGAACACTTGAGTGCTTTACTCCTACAAATTTTATAGACCTTTTCATATATATCATATTCTCCTGTGCAGATCACACCAAAAGTTTACTTAATCCTGCATCGTCATCAGAAATTCTCCAAATTATATGGAGTGTGTTACTGATGTTTTGTCCTGCTCAACCTACAGCTTTGTAGCGGCAGTGGCCACTCAATCAGACATTAAGACAACTCTCAGGGAATGACACTACCCACCTCTCCAGATACACAAGCCGAAACTTTCAGCATTATCTTTGTCTCATTATTCCCACTCACCAACTGGTTCCAGTTGATTTTCACGTCTGTTTACTTTCTCACCTAAAATTTTTCACATCAGTTCATTTCTCTCTCCATCACAGCCATTGCTGTCCCCAGGACACTATCCTCTGTAGCCTAGATTCCAAAATGTATGCTCCTATACTCTCTTTAATGCAATTTTATTTTTCTACAATTGGGCTCAAGTAATTATATTTAAATGTGACCTGATTATATCATGTGCAACTGTGAGCCCCTCAAAGATTCCCTTAGTTCACATAGATGCTTAATAAATAGCATGTATTGTCTCAATGACTTTAATTGAATAAGCAGTGCTCCTGCAAAGGTAGCTATGTACAATATATTAGTAATACCTTCATATACATTTGGAAGGAAATAGCATAAGCAAAGTTGAGCAAAAGACACATTTATTTATTTTTATAAATCAACTAACACTTATTTGATAAATATAAAAGAGAAATATAATTTCTATCCTTAGTCGCAAGTTACAAGTAGAAGACAGTGTGGTGATTCCTCAAAGATCTAGAACCAGAAATACCATTTGATCCAGCAATCCCATTACTGGATATATACCCAAAGGAATGTAAATCAATCTACTATAAAGACTCATGCACACACATGTTTATTGCAGCACTATTTATAATAGCAAAGACTTGGAACCAACCCAAATGCCCATCAATGATAGACTGGATAAAGAAACATTTATTAACACATTATGTACCTGATGATTGATATACATGGTCTCAATTGTGATCCCTCTTTTTATTTGTCATGGAACTCTTTCAGTATAGGCTTTATTACTCTAATTTTACAAATGAGAAAACCAAGGTGCAGAGAGACTAAGTGTATTGCTTATACAGAGCTACACAGGTAACAAAAACCAGGGCCAGGCTGTCTGTCTAGTTCCAGTGTTTTACTCTGTCCTCAGCCCCATGCACTAGCACTAGATGAGTTAGTCTTTGATGCCCCCATTCCTTCTTGTGATGAACTTCTTCTCCATAGTGAGAATTATCTCCTTATTTCTTTAGTGATATTCTGCTCTCTTAATGTCTCTCCTGAATTAAAACGGAAAAAGGAGTTTGCACCAGTCATCTCTTGCCTACACGTGCTGATTTCCACCAAGTCATCTCCATTCATATCTCAAATCTCTAACAAAACTCTGCTCCATTCCTTTCACAATCAGTTCCTACTACAGTCTCCAGTAACATCAATGTCACAGAATCCAATGTCCTTGTCAGCCTCTCCTGCCATAACTTCTAAGATCAAATCTTGCTTTTGACTACTTTCTTTAAATTAAATATTATCTTTTTCAGGATGATGTTGGTCTCATAAAATGATTTGGGAAGGATTCCCTCTTTCTGGATTGTTTGGAATAGTTTCAGAAGAAATGGTACCAGCTCCTCTTTGTATGTCTGGTAGAATTCAGCTGTGAACCCATCTGGACCTGGGCTTTTTTTGGGTGGTAGGTTCTTAATTGCTGCCTCAACTTCAGACCTTGTTATTGGTCTATTCAGGGTTTCGACTTCTTCCTGGTTTAGTCTTGGGAGGATGCAA
>PVKV010006255.1:0-46215 GCA_004027835.1 Alouatta palliata
ACTCCTATTCAATATAGTACTGGAAGTTCTAGCCAGAGCAATCAGGCAACAAAAAGAAATAAAGGGTATTCAAATAGGAAAGGAGGAAGTCAAATTGTCTCTATTTGCAGACGACATGATTGTATATCTAGAAGACCCCAGCGTCTCAGCCCAAAATCTCCTGAATCTGATAAGCAACTTCAGCAAAGTCTCAGGATACGCTTTTCATCTCTACCTCCATCTCCTTTTTTGGATGTCTTCCCTCTTTTATGTTTTTGCCTGGTTTGCTCACTTTTCCATGTTCTATTTTCATTGCATATTTTCCATGACATCCTTTACCAATCTCTTCCTTTTTCCAAGTTATTTTGCACCATTGGAATTTTGCCATGTGCCACTGACCTCTAACACTTTATTATGTACTAGATCTTTATATATTAAAAATGTAGTTATTGTGTATCTTGGTTGTTAATTGTTCCACACGTGTAAGTTATAGCCCACTCATTAAATTATTTGAGGGCAGGGACAGTGATGGTGTCACAGATGTTTTCTTTGGTCTGCTATCTCTGAACACTGGTGTACACAGCAAATACTTGACCCATCAATTCAGTAGTAGCTTTGGCAAATGTATGAGACAGTATGAGACAGTTGGGGCCAAATCCGTCGGTTTTCACAAACATCACATGTTCTCACTCATAAGTAGGGGCTGAACAATGAGAACACATGGATCCAAGGAGAAGAACAACACACATTGGGGCCTGTCAGAGGTGCAGAGGGAGTGAGAGCATCAGGATAAATAGCTAATTCATGCAGGGCTTAATACCTAGGTGATGGGTTGATAGGTTCATTAAGGCATCATGGCACACGTTTGCCTATGTAACAAACCTGCACATCCTGCACATGTATCATGGAACTTAAAACAAAATTTTAAAAAGTAAAACACATTCTATTTTTTTCTTTAAATTTCTTCATCCCTACATCCTAAAGCACCCACCACATAATCTTCTAGTTTATTTCAATAGTAACTGTCACTTTTTATTGTTTTCAGCTGCTTGTTTTAGTGACCCCTTTCCTCAATGACTAATTTTCTGCCAAGTCCAGTGTCTTCAATCTGAATAGTTTTTTGGAACACTGCTCTAGATGCGGATTTTTTAAAAAAAATTTCCAGAGAGAGAAATAAATGGGAAAATGGCTGGATTCTTAGGGATTATCTCTTGGAATGTTTATGTACTCATTAACATGTGCTCAGTTAGTTTATGTTTTGCGTGAGTATAGAAGGAAAGGACATTTTCTTCTATAAAATATCTGGGGCAAGCCTCTACATTCATAAGCACCCTCATGCATACACCTCAATGACTGAGTATGAGTGAATGGACAGTGTTACATTTATGATCAGTGAGGAAATAATTGCTTTTTACAATCTCAATTAAATTACTGACTAGTGCCAGACTCAAACTTTTACCCCTGGTCATGACATAAATACTACTATTATTTACGGGCTACCTACAGAGAAATCTGTAGAAGAGAAAAGTCATAGTTAAAGAAAGAGATGAGTCTCCTTAGAAACAATTTTCCACCCAGTACATTGCATTTGTATTTTATCATTTTGATTGCAGACAATAAATAGTTAAGTTAAAAGCCAGATTGGCTTGGCTACAGATGAAGGTTAATGCCTTCACAAAGGAACTGACAGAGCTGATGACAATGCATCAAATTCTCCATTTAAATAAGTTCAGTGACACTGACAGATGAGCTCTTCTTCTCAGGTATGTTGGGGTCATTTATAATGGGTGAGTTAACTGTGTTAACAGCCAACATGCTAATCAGAATGTATGCTAGTCTGCCAGGGTAGTGACTGATAATTTCTGTCAATCTAAAACCTCTAGAGGTGTACACCCTGGCAGATGGAAAAGGACATTGAAAAATTAGCTGGACCATGAAGCTGTGCAGTGTCTAACCGAGAGTGGACACTAAGGGAACTGTTTAAACATGCCACTGATCATGATTTATGGACTTTGCCTAGTGTATACACTTTACGGGTTTTTTTCCTCATCGAAAGCATATTTCAATGTACTTGCCTTTTATCTTCTTAATTTCTCCTTTTTAAGTGGTATGCCATTTTAAAATAATGACGATGGTTGCATATATATTTTATAAAGTCATTGAATGTAGCACTGAAGAACCTGTGACTCTTTTGACTTGGAATTGCCATCCCCTGTATCCTGCACTGCTACCTGCACAATTGAATAGCCCCCAAAGGCTTGGATTTCCTGAAAGGGGCACTTCGTATGCAGCTGGCCTCTCCCCATTGATGCCCACCTGCTGAAGTCAGTGACATTCTACACATTTGCTTCAGCAGGAGGACTGCCACATGCTGCTCCCACAATCTGGATAGAATTATATTTTTAATCATCAGTACCATTTTGTCACTACTAATAAAATCATGCCAGTTCTGGAGAAAAAGCAGAAAGAGGAATCAAGAGGGGAGAATGTCAGTCCTTGTATTACTAGGCTTGGAAATTGTGGCCATAGGTATGAAACCACATCTGATTTCGGCATTTTGCCTTCCTTCTTCCTTTCCTTTCCCCTCTTTCCTTCCTTCTTTCCTTCCTTCCTTTCTTCCTTCCTTCCTTTTTTCTTCCTTCCTTCCTTTCTTTCTTCCTTCCTTTTTTCCTTCCCTCTTTCCTTCCTTCCTTCTTCCTTTCCTTCCCTTTCCCTTCCTCCCTCCCTCCCTCCCTACTTTTTCTTTCTTTTATTTTTTCTTTCTTTCTTCCTTCTTTCCTTCTTTCTCTTTCTTTCTGTCTTTCTCTCTCTCTTTCATTTCTCCCTACCTCCCTTCCTCCCTTCCTCTCTTTCAAGACAGAGTTTTGCTCTTATCACCCAGGCTGAAGTGCAATGTCATGATCTCAGCTCACTGCCACCTCCACTTCCAAGGTTCAACCAATTCTCCTGCCTCAGCCTCCTGAGTAGCTGGGACTGCAGGTGCCCACCACCACACCCAGCTAATTTTTGTATTTTTAGTGAGAAGGTGTTTCACCATGTTGGCCAGGCTGTTCTCGAACTCCAGACCTCAGGAGATCCACCTGCCTTGGCCTCCCAAAGTGTTTTACTTTTCAAAGGAAGTACACATAGCTGGCTTCAGTCTCTCTGGTTTGGTAAATAACATGCTGTTTTATTCATAGGTCCTTGAAATTATTTAAATAACACCCCACAAAAATAAATTTGAGTTGTTTTGTTTTTCAGGAAAAAAATATACTCAAGATTTGACGTACAGTGACTTCACCTTCCTTTTAGGAGTGTTGTTAAACAAGTAGAAATTACAGGCTGCATTTTAGATTTTGCTCTGGAGTCCTTCGTAATTGTAAATGCTGATTGTCATCTAAGTCATGTAACTCACCGGTACTTATTAACTACCAGCTTTGATCCCAGTCAGGAGAATATGTTGAAGTTATCTTTGAATACATACATATATTTGACATTTTAGTGGCATCAGTCGGTCTTTATTAATCAACATCTTTTTTTAACTTTGACATCTATGTGTTCAACTCAGGCCCAGATGTGTTAGAATTATAGCATGGGAAGGGATCTTACTGATTTTCTGGGTAAATTCTATCATCTTACAGTTGCAGACCCCGAGACTGAGAATGGGTCTGAACTTGTGGTGATCCCTTATCTGGCCTCTGAGAAACCACAGTTTTATTCCTGGTCTAGTAATTCCTAAAGCAATATTCTTCCCACAGAGAACATCCTCAGATATTTATTGTACTTTGTGTATCGAAAAGGATGTCAATTTTGGTTCTAGCATGATGCAGGAAGCCTTATATGTCACAGTTTAAGCAGCTTCATAACCCAAGGAAATCCCAACATTAAACCAAGTGGAAGGGCAAACCTTAAAATTCCACTTTAACAAGTTGGACATCAGATTGAGTTCTTTACGCCTTTCAATATCTTATCATCTTAGGACTTAAAGAACACCTAGATGATTTGTCTATCCATCCTTCCTTCCTTTTTCCTTCCTTCCTTCCTTCCTTCCTTCCTTCCTTCCTTCCTTCCTTCCTTCCTTCCTTCCTTCCTTCCCTCCTTTCTTCCATTCTTCCTTTCTTCCTTTCTTTTCTTTCCTTTCTTTTCCTTCCTCTCTCACTTTCTTTCCCTCCCTCCCTCCCTCCTTCCTTTCTTTCTTCCTTCCTTCCTTTCTTCCTTCCTTTCTTTGGAGTCTTACTCTGTCACCCAGACTAAAGTATGGTGGCATGATCTCAGCTCACTGCAACCTCTACCTCCCAGGTTCAAGAAATTCCCCTGCCTCAGCCTCCCTAGTAACTGGGATTACAGGCATCTGCTACTGCACCTGGCTAATTTTTGTAATTTTTTTTTAGTAGAGATGGGGTTTCAACACGTTGGCCAGGATGGTCTGCATCTCCTGACCTTGTGATTCACCCACCTGGGCCTCCCAAAGTGCTGAGATTGCAGGCGTGAGCCACCACACCCAGCCCTAATCTTTATTTTTATTTGTTTTATTTTTGAGACAGCTCTCACTCTGTCATCCAGGCTGTAATGCAGTGATGTGATCTCAGCTCACTGCAACCTCTGCCCCACAGGCTTAAGCAATCCTTCCACCTCAGCCTCTTGAGTTGCTGAGACCAGAGGTGCACACCACCATGCCTGGATGGTCCTTCTCGGGGGAGGTTTTCGTTTTGTTGTTTTTGTTTTATTTTGTTGTTGTTGCTGCTGTTGTTCTTTGTAGAGACAGGGTTTCGCCATGTTGTCCAGGCTGGAGAGGATTGCTCAGGCAATCCTCCCACCTCCCACTTCCAAAGTGCTGTGATTACAGGCATGAGCCACCGCATATGGCCTCTTTCTAATCTTTAATTAACTCTTCCACAGCCAACATTGTTTAAATGATATTCAAGATTATCCTTAAATTTGTGTGTACTAATTTTGTAAGTGACAAAAATGCAGAAAGCCTGCATGGCATAGGAGAAGTAGCACTGGATAAAGAGCTAAGAACTGGGAACCCAGACACCTTTATTTATCCTATTAACATAAAACATTTACTTACTTGAACCCTAGGAAAAGCCACTGAAGCCAGATCCAGGATAAGAGTAGAATGATAAGAGCAGCCGGGAAGGAAAACACAAACCATGATCCAAAGTTGAGGCAACGACAATCAGGATAGCGTCTGTGAAAACATGGAGACATGTTCAGGGAAGGAGAGTCGGGTGGAATCCTTTGTGACAGTCACAGAGAAGCAGCAGTCCACCTCTTTCCTGTGTTTTTGTCCAAGAAGGAAGTCCTGGAATATACTCATCATGAAGTAGAATACTTTTACCCCTTGTCTCCTGTCTTGATTCTGTAACTGCGTAATTATCACTGCATCCCATAGAAGCAAGTGTGGATGTGTTTTGATTTTTGTTCTCTATATTTAATCTTTAAGGAAGTACTTGTGAAAAAAATCAGCACAGCGCTTGGTACTCATTAAATGCACAAGAAACTGATGTTCGTGAGGTGTGTGCATTTTGTTGTCACTGCTCAAAACATCAGTATATGAACAAGGAAAGACAAACAGAATTGGGAATGAGTGAAAATTAATGGGACTGAATGTCTGTTCCCATTTCATCTTGGTGGCTGGATTTCTTGGTCCTAAGAAAGGACTCTGATCCAGCCCATGTCATCACTCACAGCTGTTTTCTCCCCTGTTTCTTCTACCCCAAAGCACAGCAACCATCTAGCCAGGTAGATGGTAGCTCTTTCTTCCTAGAACCAGGTGTGCTTTGGGGCACAGTCAAATGGAGTAACTCTGAGCCAGAAATAATTAAAAATTCTAGAGAAATCAACAACTTTTCTTTTTATCTTACATAGTTATTTTCAACATTTAAACTCACATAATAACAACAACAACAAAAGGTCAGACACTAGCACAGTTTCTTTGGTAGCCTCACATTCATTGTTCTAAAATGTAGTCTAAATACCAAATAAATTATTATATAGTCATCCACTTTATAACTATGGAGAAACAATGGGAGATTTGAAAAATAGTTGTCTTTACTTTCTTTCTAAAAGCAGTAACACAAGAATAAATTTGGAAATCTGAAAAACAAAGAAGATGTACAGAAGTAATAAAAACATTGTTAACATATTTTAATATTTTTGAAGTTGTAAAATATGTAGAACTTTATAGAAATATAGATTTGCAGCTGGGCACAGTGGTTCAAGCTTGTAATCCCAGCACTTTGGGAGGCCAAGGTGGGCAGATCATGAGATCAGATCAAGACCATCCTGGCCAACATGGTAAAACCCAGTCTCTACTAAAAATATAAAAAATTAGCTGGGTGTGGTGGCACACACCTGTAGTCCCAGCTACTCAGAAGGCTGAGGCAGGAGAATCACTTGAATCTGGGAGGCAGAGGTTGCAGTGAGCCAAAATCACGCCACTGCACTCCAGCCTGGGATATATATAGGTTTATTTTATATAGATAGATAAATAGATGATAGATAGAGACATAGATAGATAGATAGATAGATAGATAGATAGATTGATTGATTGATTGATTGATAGTAGATAGATAGATGATAGGTATATAGAGATTTGCAATTTTTGTTCTATTTAAATCATACTTTGTACTTTGTCATTTAAAAAAATATAACTAATAAAATATTTCATGCCGTATCTGTACACTTGATCTTAGCCAAAAGGCTGAGAAGCGATCATGCCATATCTACGTAGTGAATTTATGTGCTTTAGAGTATTTCTTTTTCTATTTTAAGATGGCTCCTAATAATAATGGGCCCTCAAAACTCTACATTTCTAAGGTTTTCTATAATTTTTTTTGAGCTTATGAAAAGTTACTAATCTCCCTAGGCCCTAGAATTATCTTTAGCAAATTGAGGATAATTTTTATCTACCTTGGAGAGATCCAAAGATTAGCTTACATATTTATGCAATTAGAAAATGACAACTGATAATTAAAGATGTTAGAAAATTTGCAGAATGTGATGAATGGAAAACGCTTTATCACGTCCATGAGGCTCTATTGAAAACTGCTCATTTTTGTAAAATTTTTGTCGTCTCCAGTTGGAAAATAAAGTAACAGGAAAAAAGCTGATTTCCCATTAACGTTAGAATTGAATTACAGGATGACCTATGTTATTCTGTACGATCTAACGAAACTTAGAAATGCTGCTTGGATTAGGATTAGACCCATGTCCTCCAGCCTAATTTCACTTTTCATCATCTGTGACTCATATCTTGAAATTTTTGCCCAGACCCATGTACTAGAGAGTTTACCTAATATTTTCTTGTGGTAGTTTCATAGTTTGAGGTCTTAGGTTTAAGTGTTTATTTATTTGATTTCATTTTTGTGTATGGCATCAGATAGGGAGTCTAGTTTTATTCTTCTGCATATGGATATCCAGTGTTTCCAACACCATTAACGGAAAAGACTGTCTTTTCCCCAGTGTATGTTCTTGGCACCTTTTTCAAAAATGAGTTCACTGCAGTTATGTAGATTTATTTCTGAGTTCTCTGTTCAGTTCCATTGGTCTATGCATCTGTTTTTATGCCAGTACCATGCTTCTTGATTACTTGATTACTATTGTTTAACTTCCACATGCTTTTATAGCTCTGTAGTATAATTAGAAGTCATGTAATGTGATTCTTACAGTTTCCATCCTTTTGCTAAAGATAGCTTTGGCTATTCTGGTTCTTTTGTGGTTCCATACAAATTTTAGGATGATTATTTTCCATTTCTGTGAAAAATGTCATTGATATTTTCATAGGGATTGCATTGAATCTGTAGATTGCTTTAGGTAGTATGAACATTTTAACAATATTCATTCTTCTTATCCATTAACATGGAATATCTCCTCTTCTGTTTCTTTCATCAATGTTTTATAGTTTTTATTACAGAGATCTATCACTTCTCTGCTTAATTCTTAGGTACTTAGTTTTATTTGTAGCTATCATAAATGGAGTTACTTTTTTTATTTCTTTTTCTGATTATTCACTGTTGACATATACAAATGCTACTGATTTTTGTTTGTTGATTTTATATCCTGCAACTTTACTGAATTTATCAGTTCTAATAGTTGTTTGGTGGAGTCTTTAGTCTTTTCCAAATATAAGATCATATCATCTACAAACAAGGATACTTTGACTTCTTCCTTTTTGATTTGGGTGCATTTTTAACTTTCTTTTGTCTGATTGCTCTAGCTAGAACTTCCAGTACTATGTTGAATAACGGAGTTGAAAGTGGGCATCCTTTACATGCTCCATATCTTAAGAGGAAAACCTTTCGGTTTTTTACCCATTCAGGATAGTACCAGCTGTGGGTCTGCCATCTTTTGTATACAGCTTCTTCTTCTTCTTCTTTTTTAATGTTAAGGTATTTTCCTTCCTTATCCATTTTTGAGGGTTTTATTGTGAAGGGGTGTTGAATTTTATGAAATACTTTTTCAGCATAAATTGAAATGATATCATTTTATTGTTATGATGTTTATTACATTAATTTATTTGCATATATTAACACATCTTTGCATCCCAGGGATAAATGCTATTTGGTCATGGTGAATGATCTTTTTAATGTATTTGTTGAAATCAGTTTGTTAGTATTTTGTTGAGGATTTTTGCGTCAATATTCATAAGGAATATTTCTCTGTACTTTCCTTTTTTTGATGTGTCTTTGTTTGTTTTTGGTACCAAGGTAATACTGGACTCGTAGAGTTTAGAAGTATTTCCTCTTGTATTTTTTGGAATAGTTTGAGTAGGACTGATATTATTTCTCCTTCAAATATTTAGAAGAATTCAGCAGTGCAGCCATTAGGTCCCAGGCCTTTCCTTACTAGATGACTTTTATTATGGCTTCAATCTCATTACTTGTTATTAGTTTGTTCAGGTTTTGGATTTCCTCATGGTTCAATCTTGGTAGGTTGTACATGTCTAGGAATTTGTCCATTCCTTCTAGGTTTTCTAATTTATTGGCAGATAGCTGCTCATAGTAGCTACTAATCATCCTTTGAATTTCTGCAATATCAGCTGTAGTGACTCCTTTTCCATCTCTGCTTTGACATGTTTGGACCTTTTCTCTTGTTTTCTTAATTAGTCTGGCTAAAGATTTGCCAATTTTGTTTAACTTTTTTTTTTTTTTTTTTAAAAACAACTCTTTGTTTTCATTGATTTTTTGGTATTGTTTTGTTTATTTCAATTTAACTTAATTCTACTCTGATCTTATCTTTTCTTTTTGTTTTTAATATATATATATATATATTTTTTATTTTTTTAAGATGGAGTTTCACCATGATGGCCAGGCTGGTCTTGAACTCCTGACCTCAGGAGATCCACCCACCTCGGCCTCCCAAAGTGCTAGGATTACAGGCGTGAGCCACCGCGCCCGGCCCTTGATCTTATCTTTTCTTCTACTAACTTTGGGTTTGGTTTCATCTTGCTTTTCCCATTCTTTAAGATGCATTATTAGGTTGTTTATCTGAAGTTTTTCTTTTTTTCCAATGTAGACACTTAGAGCTACAAATTTCCCTCTTGGTGCTGTTTAGCTGTATCCCATAGATTTTGGTATGTTGTGTTTCTATTAATATTTATTTCAAAACATATTTCAATTTCCTTCTGAATTTCTTTATTGATCTGGTCATTCAGGAACATTCTGTTTAATTTCCACATGCTTTCATAGTTTCCAAAATTCCTTTTGTATTTGATTTTTAGTTTTATTCTATTGTGGTTAGAAAGGATCTTTGATGTTATTTCAATTTTTGAATGTTTGAAGACTTGTTTTGTGACCTAACATCTGGTCTCTCCTTGAGAATGGTCCATGTGCTGAGGAAAAGAATGTGTCTACTGCAACCATTTGTTGAAATGTTCTGTAAATATCTATTAGATTCATGTGGTCTATAGTGTAGATTAAGTCCAATGTTTCTTTGTTGATTTTCTGTCTGGAAGATCTATCTAATGCTGAAGGTGAGGTGTTGAAGTCTTTAGCTATTATTGTATTGGGGTCTCTCTCTCACACTCTAGCTCTAATAATATCTGCTTTATATATCTGGGAGTTCCCATGTTGGTTGCATATATATTTATGACTGCTATATCCTCTTCCTGGATTGACCCCTTTATCATTATATTGTGTGACCTTCTTGGTCTTTTCTTATACTTTTTTGTCATGAAATCTATTTTGTCTGATATAAGTATAGTGACTCCTACTCCTTTTTGGTTTCCTTTGGCATGGAATATCTTCTTCTATCTCTTTATTTGCAGTCAGCTTGTGTTCTAATGGGGTAAGTGTGTTTCTTGCAGGCAACTGTCCAATAGATCTTGTTTTTATATCCATGTAATCACTCTATGTCTTTGGATTGGAGAGTTTAGTCCAATTACATTCAATATTACTATTAATAAGTAAGGACATACACTTGCTTTGTTGTTATTTGTTTTCTGGTTGTTTTGTGGTCTTTTCTTTCCTTTATCTTTACTTCCCTCACTAAAAGGAAGTTTTTAGTAGTGAAGGTGACTTTCTCTAGTGATATGATTTAGTTTCTTACTTTTGATTTTTTGTGTATAGGGTGATGCTTGGTGTTCTAATGTACTGTGGCTCAGCTAGCACTCAAACCACAAGACACAGTCCTTCCCACTCTCCCTCCCCTTTCCAGAGGTGGTGAAAGCTCATCCTGTGTCCACTGCCACCACAGATCCATGGGGAGCATTGCCAGACTACCACTGATGTTCTCTTAAGGTCCCAGGACTCTTCAGTCAGCTTGTGTGAATTCTGCCTAGCCTGGGCCTCACCTTTCAGGGCAGTGGGCTCCCCTCCTTTCCAGGACAGGTCCATAAATGTCATCCAAGAGCCAAGTCAAGGAATCACAGACCTTAAGAACCTGCTTGGTACTCTACACACCTGTGGCCAAGCTGGTACCTAAAGTGTAAGCCAAAGTCCCCTTTACTTTTCCTTCTGCTTTTGTCAACCAGAAGGAGCCTCACCCTATAGCCACCACAACTGAGAATGCACTGATTCTCACCTGAAGCCAGCACCTCATACAGTCTCACCCAAAGCCCTTGATGTAGTACCTGAGTCTTGCTGCTGGTTGTTCACGGGCCAAGAGCTCTTTAGTTAGCAGGTGATGCATCCTGCCAGGACTGGGTCTTTTCCTTCAAGACAGCAGATTTCATTCTGGTCCAGGGTGTGTCTAGAAATGTCATCCCAAAGCTAGGGCCTGCAAAAGGGGCCAGTGCCCTATCTCACTGTGGCTGAGCTGGTGTCCAAGGTGCAAGACAAAGTCCTCCCCACTCTTCCCTCTCCTCTCCTCTCCAACAGTAGGAAGAAATCTTTTTTGGAGCTTCAATCTGTGCAACCTGGAGTTAAGGGAGAGGTGATGTCAGCACTCCCTTAGCTGCCCTGTCTGGTGTCCCAGAAGAATACATTCCCCCCACACTGGTCCTCTGGTTCTGGACCCTTCAGCACTATGAGTTGTAGCTTTTGTGGCCTAGACTTCCTTTCAGATTTATTTTTGGCCCCAGAACACTTTAGCCCACAGTGGCAAGGGTTGTCGGAAGTCAAGTTCCAACCGCTGGGATGGGCAGTTCTTCTCTGGCTAGGGCTGATTTAAATGCTCCCTTGGCATATGAGTGTTGGCTGAGTTTGGTCCAGTTTTTCTTTCTGCTGTAACAAGGCAGCACTGATTTCAATGCCGCACAATTGCTGTGCTCCTCCTCTCCCCATAGCACGAGAATGCTCTGTGCAACATGCTGCCACTGTCAGGGAATGAGGGAGGAGCAGCATCTATGACTTCAGACTGTTTTCTCTACCTCTTTAGTGCCTCTTTCAATGATATGAAATTAAAAGGTTCTACTGTGAGTGCGCACCTGATTTTTGGTTCTTTTGAAGGTGTTTTTTGCATATAGATAGATGTTAAATTGGTGTCCCTGCATGGGATACTATCTAAGGAGCCTTCTATGCCACCGTCTTGCTCTGCCCCTTTCTGCCTGAGCTGTTGACCCACAAAAATAATGAGATAAATATGTGCTATTTTATGCCAATAGGTTGATTGCCATTTGTAAGATAGCAGTAGAAGAGAAATACACAGGGAAACCTATTAGAAGACAGAATTCCTTGGAAGTAGGGTAAAGTGGAGTAGATTTTAGTTTACATGTGAAGGTAAAGAGAAAGCAATAGATTTTAGATATATTTGGAATAAAACACAGGAAATGGAGAAAAGATGTCATATATTGAAATGGTGGAGTCTGAGGGGAAGGTCAGGTTGGCAAGAGGGCAGGAGAGAGGTGGCAGATCAAGCATGCTGTTTTGAGATGTGCTGATTTGAGATGTCTCTCAGTTTTCAAAGTGGCATGTTGGAATGCAGCTGGATAAATAAGTCTGAAATTCAGAGGAGAGGGCAGGGACAGAGATGTAGAATTGGTAGTTATCAGCATATAGGTGGTATTATAAACATGGAAATGGGTGTGATAATTTAAGGAGTAAAGGAGATTTTGAACAGAAGCTGGAAATGCACCCTGGGACACTACAAGTTTCAGAGGTTAGGTAGAAATGTAGCAATGAGCAGATAAGCTAAGCACTTTTAATTCTATCAAAAATGCTAGGCTGAGCGCAATGGCTCACACCTGTAATCCCAGTACTTTGGGAGGCCGAGGTGGGTGGATCACCTGAGGTCAGGAGTTTAAGACCAGCCTGACCAACAAGGAGAAACCTTGTGCCTACTGAATTAGCCGGGCATTGTGCACATGCCTGTAATCCCAGCTACTCAGGAACCTGAGGCCGGAGAATCACTTGAACCGGGGAGCCGAGATTGTACCATTGCACTCCAGCCTGGACAACAAGAGCAAAATTCGATCTCCAAAAAAAAAAATCATGTGAAGAAAGCATTAAATTTTTATTTTACACAGGAAGAAACTGAATCTTGGGATACTAAGTGGATTGCTTAAAGTCAGATTGTGTAGTCAACTGGATTTTTAACCCAGGAGGAGTTTAAAATACAACCTCTGTTCATTAAACCACCATATTCTCAATTTCAGCTGCCAGGTGAATATAGAAAATGCCATACATATTATAAAACATCCATAGGCTGGAATATAAACTTTATGTTCTCATGGCATTTTTAAACAACTGTAGAAATGATTGCCCCATAACACGGAGATGTGCTTTGACGTAAAGCACATTTATGCATCAAGGTTAACTCTTAGGAAGAGTCATTGTCACTGCATGTAACTTATATGTAACTTACGTCCCACTGCAAAACAACAAATAACTTTAATAACCGTGAAATACCCAGAACATGGCTTCAAAAGAATGAATGTAGTCTTGGAAATATATAGCCTTGGAACAGATTTTAGACATTAAGGGTCACATTATGCTAGTGTCCATACCAATTATAGACCATCTGACTAATAACAGTTTTGATTATCTCTGAGTTAAAGCTACTTTTTCATTTTGTATGTGTGTTCTTCTAGAGGATTTTTTTCAAGATACTAACTATTTATCATTCATGACCCAGGCTGAGATTTCTAACAGCAATGGCAAAAGTAGAAGCAGTGGCAATCACAACAGCTAACATTATTGACAAGTGTCTATGTGCCAAACCCTCTTCTAGAGCCACATGGGCATTATGGCATTTAATTATTTCAATAATATTGTAAGTTCTAGTATCACCCTCATTTTACAGATGAGGAAATTGATAGTCACAGAAGTTAAGCTAATATATGGTGGGCTTGAAATCTGAACTGAGGTCTAAGTCTGCCATGTCCAAATTTCTCCCATAGTATTTACCAGAAGAATTATTACTGAGAAATATATATTGCTCATTTCTACAGTGAAAAATCATAGCAATCTTTGAAAGTGGTTATTGCTAGGTCATTGTCCCTCCCATGTGAGGGGGAGTGGTTCTAGGAACCTCCACAGTTACCACAATCCAGAAATACTCAACTCCTGGAGTCGGCCCAGTATAATCCTCATGTGTATACATAAAAAGTTGGCTCTGTGTATCCACTGGCTCCCAAGCCCTAAAATACTGTATTTTTGATCTGTGTTTGGTTGCAGATGGTGAACCTGTGGATATGGAGAGCCAACAGCATTTATTGAAACAAATCTTCATATGAGCAAACCCATGCAGTTCAAACCTGTGTTGTTCAAGGGTCAACTCTAACTGGTTTATCTTCTTGCTCTTTAATTAGTGATGTAAAACACAGTTAGCTACAGTGACTGTGTTAATCATTGATAATATAACTTTCTTCCAACCTGCTTTCTCTACCTATAGATTTCACAGCTGATACCTATAAACTAAAAAATATGCTTTGGTAATCAGTAAGCTGTGAAATTTTATTTGTGATAATCTTCCATTCTTGATTCAGGTAGATCTTTTGTGTGTATGTTTAACCAATAGCTGTTTATTTGTTTGATGAGATTGATGCATCGAAACCACTCTACTATGAAAGTAGCAATTGTCTCTAATATTTCCCTTCATAGATTTGTTTTTATATTAAAAGATAATTCAGTTATTTAAATGCTTCCCAAGAATAATTAGTACTTCATTATATCTTAATACAGTTCATCTCAACCGATGTTTATTGATCACTGGCATGATTTGGATGTTTATTTGCGTGAAATGTCATTAAAATGTGATCACCAGTGTTGAAAGTGGAAACTAGTGAGGGGGTTTGGGTCATGGGGTGGATCCTTCATGAATGGCTTGGCACCCTTTCTGTGGTAGAGTTCACAGGAGATCTGTTTGTTAAAAAGACATTGCTTTCTTGCCATGTGATTCCTTTTTGCCTTGGCTATGACTGGAAGCTTCCTGAGGCCCTCACCAGAAGCTGAGCAGATGTTGGTATCATGCTTGTACAGCCTGAAGAACCATGAGCCAAAATACACCTCTTTTCTTTATAAATTACCCAGTCTCAGTTGTTCCTTTATAGTAGCACAAAACAGACTAACAAAATCACCTACTTGTGTCCTTTATGGGCTAAAAGAAGAATAAGACAAGGATTCGTTCAGCCATTACAAGCTAGTAATTGTCAAGGGTGATGGTGTAATCCTCAATGTGCATGTGTGGATAAGACAAGCTTATGGAAGTGAAAACATAGGTTAGGATTTTAAAAACAGATAAAAATGGTGGTTAAGAAATAACAGAACAGAGTTTCAAATGGTATTGAATTCATAAAAGTAGAGAAAGATGTTGACAGAGTTGGCTGGCGTAGGGTCCCCCAGTTCCCTCTGCTTCATTTCTGAGTCCTGACTGAAAATTAGAGTGCCTTGACTTCTGTGTGACCCAGCCATCTGCATGTATTTTCCTGGCAAGCTTGAACGCAAAATGGGGACTTGAACATTCCCAGGCACTGATAAAGGTATCTAGGTTTGCTAGAAAGAAACTGGCCCTGGCCCCAAGCCAGATTCCTTAAACTCTATGCCCTGATCCCCTTGCATTAGACACACCCAGGTAGAACATTCCTTTTCTCTCATTGTTCCTCTAGAAGATTGCACTCTGTAAGTTCCCCTAATACATGCTTTGTACCAGTCACCCTGGTATTTCATTCTTTCTTTGGAATCTCAATCAGCCCCATCTCAGTACTGTTTGGGGCACTCCCTTGTGGAAGTTCCCCTGCTGTGGTTTTGGGGCAATTCCAGCAATGGGTTCAATGGAACAAAATGGCTGATTTTTCAAGAACCAGAGTAGGAAGTAATAGTTTAATTACAGGATAGTATTTATTAACAGTAGTGTTAGAAAATATTAGTTGGTGACTGGAAGAGTGTATCCGTGCAGCAAAAAGGGATAACAATCAGGTAGAGAGCATTAAGCAAACAGGATCTTCCTTATGGAAAAAATGTAATGAATTTGTATAATTAAAACAAGAGGTAATAGAACAAAGACTACTTCCAGAATGCCGTGTTGCAAGGATTTATTAAAGCGAATGGTGAATTAATCACAGGGGAGTGCAGGAATTTAAGAATTTAGGTGCCACAGCTACTACCAGATTCTAAGAATAAGAATGTCAGAAATATTTCATACTTTATAAACATCAGCCATCATCCTACATGCCTCTCTTCTATCACTGTACCATCCCTGACTCATCTTCCATTTTGAAAATGGTCTTCTGGCTTTCAAAGTACCATATACTTTTGATTCCTTTCCTACCTCAATTAACTTTTCTCATCCTCTTCCTTGTCAATATTTCCTAAGAGTCTATCCATGTCTCAATTTTTTTAACTTTTTTTCATATGTGACCCTTTTCATGCTCAAAAATTTAATATTTGCCTATATAGATACTCAAATTTATAACTAACTCAACGCATTTACAAATGATTGCTGAAAGTCACTTTGTGGATAGGTTCACACCAGGCATTTCAATGTATCCAAATTCAAATTTATTGATCTCTCCAGTGAACTTGAACTTTCCCATGTCTTCTCAAGAAGTTCATGTCATCACTCTCTATCTGACCTTATGGATGAAAGTCCCCAGAGTTGCCCTAAGCCCTCCTTACCCTTAAATCCTCATATCTAATTACTTACACCCTTCTGACTTTGCAGTGTCTTGAGCCCAAATCCTCCTATCACTTCACAACTAGCCTGGTTCTGCCTTTCATCATTGTTGGCACTTTGATCACAGACTCCTAATTGGTTTCCTGTCTCCAGACTCCTATAGCGCCAACCTGCATACTGTAAACTATACAAAACATGCACAGACTGTGTCACTCCTCCCTAAAACACCCATTGCAGACTTTTTGATTTAATGAATTATTTAATGAATTTGATTATTTAATGAATTATTTTCATTCCTTTTCTCCATAAATGTGATGTTTACCTCTTTTAAGATTATTCCTAGTCATATGGACACATTTTCTGTAGTAACCAGTGTGGCACATAGCTACAGCCCTCTTTCAGGACAACCTTCTGTGATGTTCCAGGAAGGTAACTTTTAAGGAGGCAGCCTTTGGTTTTTGTCTTCAGTCTGCTAAGCTGAACCTCAACTTTCTCAACTCTAGTAGTAACAATAACCAACATTT
Organism: Alouatta palliata; assembly: GCA_004027835.1. NCBI lineage: Eukaryota > Metazoa > Chordata > Mammalia > Primates > Atelidae > Alouatta > Alouatta palliata. Next base: position 16,980 of record PVKV010006255.1, read on the forward strand.
ATTATTTTTATTTTGAGACAGGTTCTCACTGTGTCACCTGGGCTGGAGTGCAGTGGTGCAATCTCAGCTTATTGCAACTTTCACCTCCTGGGCTCAAGCCATCATCCCACCTAAGCCTCCCAAGCAGCTAGGACTGCAGGTGTACACCACCATACTGGCTAATTTTTGTATGTTTTGTAGATACAGGGTTTGCTATGTTGTTCAGGCTCATCTTGAACTCCTGAACTCAAGCCATCTACCCACCTTGGCCTCCCAAAGTGCCAGGATTATAAGTGTGAGCCACTGCACCTGGCCAACCAACATTTATTGAGCCCATGCCTTGTGCTAGGCACTAAGTGCTACTTATTTTACGCAAAACTCAAAACAGTCCTGTATGAGAGAGATCTTATTATTTTCCTCATTTGTTTGGAAGGGCAACAGACTTTGAGAGCTTAATAATTGTCCAAAGTCACCTAGCTGGTGAATGAAAAAGCTGGGATTTGAACATAGACATTTTAACTCCCGAGCATATGCTTTTAATCACTGACTATATACCACCTTCATAGAAAGGATGTAGAATGGAGGTACACTATAATATATGTAGGTTATCTGGCAAGAGCTCAATACATCTCTCTACCTTCTCACCTAGAGGTCAAAAAATAAATGTTTCTAGGTTTTTACATTTTAGTGGTTTTTCTCATATATATGTTTTGTCTAGACAACCAGGTGAATATTCTTCCTGGCAGATTTTATTTCTTGCATTCTACAATATAATTCAAAACCATGCATTGCACATTGCCAATTCTCAGAAAATATTTGTTAATTGAATAAATGAATGGAGGTCTGTTTTTATTTGTATTGAATAACTTTTAGCTTTCTAAGAATTCATTGTTTTTGTTTTCTTTATGTAAAAAAATACAAAATACATTGTAAATATTATTATTACATATACACATTACATACAAAGAGATTGTATGTAAAACATTATATGTATATCAAAAGAATGAAAATATAAGTCTTTAAAATATGTTACATAATTTCTTCCTCCAAGTTTATTTGTAAGATGACAACTTTCTCTAAATGTCAGTGATATGAAGCCATTAACTCTGAAGTTTTATGCATCCTTTGGAGCTGAGAGGGATCCAAAATGAAACTGTTCAAAAGGATCATTGATATTACTCTAAAAGATGACAAGTGGTATCAGGAGGAAAAGGTGGCATTATTGTAGTGGGTATGTAGATAAAGAGATATTTCTCTCCAGCTCAAAACATTTGAAAAAGTACATACACACACACACACACCCCCGCCACACACATGTATTTTAAGCTTCTATAATATTTTCCAGTGACATTTAACACATTCCATTTTTTTATTGCTTTGAGATGCTATTGCCTTTTGTAGGACCAACATCTAAGCAAAGTTTCAATAAATATCTCAGTTGTTTAATACTGTCAATTATATTTTTTCACATAAGGTTATTTTCCCTTCTATTCCAGTATTTTATATCGTAAAAGGACTCTGAATTTTTTCCAGTTTGCATGTAATTCCTAATGTAAAGACAACCTTTTGGAGAAAAGCATCATTATGTTTCAAAGTATATTTTAAGCATTCTCTAAATTGAAAGGACTTTTTGGCCAAATCTCCATGATTAGGAGAAATAGAAGATTAGACAACTAGTGAAAATAGTTACTAAAACCTTTTGCTCAAAATGCTATCATGCTCTTAATCTGTCATTACAAATGGATTAGTGCATTCAATAAGTAAAAGTTAAAACAAACTCTGGTTGATATATTCTGCAAGATCACAAGACCAAAACAACCTCAATATGAGTTACTTTTACTGTATCAAGTAATTTTATGGGAATGATGGAAACCAGCAGTTCTCTAATATTAACCACGATGAAGCATAAGAATTTGGTCTAGATATTAGAAAAAGAAATTCACAGAGGGGAACTAAGATATAGAATTTCTTCCCTTGGAGAATTCATGAGAAATGATATAAGTCATTTTCAAAAAGAGATCAGGTACATTTCCTGTCTTGAATTAGAGGAGACATTGGATAAACCCTCTCTGGTCCTGTGAATTTCAGAAGTCTCTTATTTATAAACAAAAAGTCTTTTAGAGTTTTCTTTCTCACTCAGTAATTGGAGTGTATATGATGGATGTGTATTCATAGAAATAACATGCGTAGAGGTCTGTGTAATATTGATCCTAAACTTCCATACCAGTGTTCTTTGAACACAAACACCCATTCTTTCTAGAATGGAGATTGACATTCTTTGAGTCATGGATTTCTTAGAGAATCTATTCATGCACAACATTTTGTAAACAATTTTGGAAAATTCAGAATGTCTATGAATCTACTTTGCAGAGAGTGTTTTCCTGCCTCTGAACTCCATTTTTTCTGTGAACCCAAATCCTGTTCCTAGGCTTTCTCAATCCTGTCCCTCTTCATAGAATTCTGATTATTATCTGTTCTTTTAGTAGAACCAGTCTGAGTGCTCATATGACACCATGGACTTTCATACTATTGTTTCAGTGATACTTTCATAGTGTAAAATATTTTTACATAGCTTACTTCATTTAATTCTCACAATAAACCTATAAACTGTGACTATTTTACATATGAAAAAAATTAAGTCTTGGGAGAATCGTGTACCTTTTTGTTGTTAAATTCTCAATGTGGCTGGGTGCAGTGGCTCATGCCTATAATCCCAACACTTCGGGAGGCAAAGGCAGGTAAATCGCTTGAGGCCAGGAGTTTGAGACCAGCCTGGCCAACATCGCAAAATCCCATGTCTTCTAAAACTTAGCAGGGCGTCATGGGGCATGCCTATAATCCCAGCTACTAGGAAGACTGAGGCACGGCAATCGCTTGCATCCAGGAGGCGAAAGTTGCAGTGAGCTGAGATTGCACCACTGTCCTCCAGTCTGGGTGACAGAGTGAGACTCTCAAAAAAATAAATAAAGTGATTCATAATATTAGTACCTGCAGACTGAGGATTTTTTAAGCCGAGTGCTCTACCTGTTGTGTCCACAGAGTCTCCATTTTCTGTATTGGATTATCATCATAGTTCCAAACATATGAAGAGTCATATATCTGTTTGTAGACTATTACTGACATTTATTGTAATAGTTCAATCTTTCAAATCTGTTTTGAATTCCAAAGCCAAGCCTTCTGTAATTAATACCTCTGTTCACCATTCATTATTTAAGTTCAAATGTTGGTCCCCAAACTCTACACAAATTGTTCCAAGAAAATAATTCCTTTCACTTTAGTTAACTACCATTTGTGGTATTATTTTCAATGAAAAATGTTTTTCCTGTTCCTTTAGAGTGGTCAGTCAAGAGTTATATCCTCTGAGCTGACCTGGGAAATCTGTTGGCACAAGTTAATTCACTATGCCCTGAATATTTAACTCTCAGTACAAACGAAGGTCTATAGACCTATAGATGTCCTGAAGGGAAACAAAGGAGAGTTAAAATAACATCTCCGTACTTGAATTCTCTGAATCCGGTAAGAATAATTTTTATAATTTGTGTGTTGCCCATATGTTAAATCACCAATCCAATAAGGTTACTTACGTATTGAAATACTCAGCAAAGATCAGGTTGGTGGAGGTACCAGTGATTGTTGTCAGTCCACCAATAGTAGAAGAGTAAGCAATGCACAAACACATAAGTTTACATATCATGTGTTCCTTCTTTGTTCGATATTTGGTTCCCATGCCTGAGTTCTGTTCAACAACAACAAAAACGCACCATGAGAACTGCTCTAGATTTGTTATGGGCTGAATGTTTGTATCCCACCACCCCCACCAATTCATATGTTGAAACCCCGAGTCCTGATGTGGTAGTATTTGGCAATGGGGCCCTTGGAAGGTACTTAAGGTTAGTTAAGGTCATGAGGATGTGGCCCTGGTCTGATGGGATTGAGTCCTTATAAGAGGATTTCTCTCTCTGCCATGGAGAAAGCTATAAGAAGGGGCTGTCTGCAATGCCAGGAGAGGCCTCACCAGATGCTGACCCTGGCAGACCCTGATCCAGTCTCCAGATCTGTGAGAAATAAATTTTTGTTGTTTAAGCCACTTAGTCTGTGGTGTTTTTTTATGATGATCTGAGCTAACTAATACAGCATTTATCTTTCCATCGTAGAGATATAGCAATAAAAGTATCTAAACTGAAACCATTGAAATATTTTTAAAAACAAAATTTCATTCATTTCCTCATCCTTCATTCTTGTCCTGTACCAGACTCTTCCCTCATGTCTTCCCTTCTTGCCACTACTCCCAAAGCTTTTCCTTATTTTTCTGTTGATACTGGTGGTACATAGTCAACACATCCCTAAACTTTTGGAAGTTTCCCCACCTATACATGTTAATGATGGTTCCCAGAGGATATTACTCCTGAAACTGAATGTTTTCAACCCCATATACCTCAGCATTGAGAGAGAAAGTCAGTGTCCTCTTTGCTCCCCACTCTCTTGTCCAGAACATTGATCCTCCACTCACACAAAAATAAATCCATTTTTCTTTAAGGATTATACAACTTGGATATCTCTCTCTCTCCCCATTCCTTTGGCCATTATATTCCAATCTCCTGGTCACCTACTGCTGTCATTTAAGATAACATTTTCACTCAGCACATAATCATCTTCCTTACTCCAAATCTTGTTAGTGACTGAATGACTATACTATGTTCATGAATAGCCCTTCAAATATCCTGGTCTCACAGATTTTTGATCTCATTTCCAACAATTTTCAGTTCTGCTCCACCCCTTCCTGTAGTTACATTTTGGACAGTGGTACATCCTGAAACGGTTTCACTTGGGGAATCGCTAGTCCAAATGTAAGTATTTTGTTTAAGAGATGACTTTCTAGGGTGTAAGCCAAACACAAGTTCATTCTTTCTCTCACCCATGACCCTGTAAACACACTTTGTTCGTTTGATTCTTCCTATTCCTATGGTGAAATTCAAAGAAGAACCAATAACTTTTCTGGTCACTTCATTTAATTAATAGTTTTTCAGTTATGTTTAGTCAGAAGAACAGCTTTATTTCAGTAGTTGAAATAAACAGTGCCCTATTTAATAAGAAGAATCCCAAATTTTAAAGTTACGCATTCTCTTAACCCCTAGATCACGTCTGCTTGAAAGCCCATAGTGGGAAGGAAGTTTGTGAATTTGGCTTTCTTTCTCTCTCCTAGTTCCAATTCTTCTCACCACTTGCTAAACTCAGTTTCTAAATTTGCAACATTTGGAATGTCAAGGGAAGAACAGGATCAGCGAGGAGTGGTAAGGATTAGGATAGGTCTTAGATGACTGTGCATTAATTTAAAAAATGGCATTAGTACTTTGCAGGCATGGTGAGTGTTTGAAATGACTCCATCTGGTGGGCAATTTTATGAGACTCCCATACCCAAATAAGAGCATCAGATTGTTGTTCTTTCTATGGAGGTGATGCCCATCTTCTGCCTGGTGTCGTATGACGTACTCATGGTGCCTGCCTGTAACAGCCCACCTCGTTTCTTTATGTTCAGATCCACTTATGATGTCAAAAATCCCTCTTGGAAGAAGTTACCTTTCAAATGATCCCAAATAACACACTTCCCACATGTTTCCTACATATGGTCCAAGGGAAACAGGCACCTCTGCCCTGTTCTCAGTGAAAGTGCAGTTGAAACTTGATTAAGCTAAGGAAATTCAGCCATTACTTTTTACTTCCTAATTTTTCAAGAATGTGTCAACCAATAATCTATTGACCTTTTCTAAGTCTAGGGTGGTAGATTTCTAAGTCTAGGTGGTAGATTCTAAGTAGTGGTTTCTTAATATCTATCTCACCTTGCTAAATAGGAGACTCTTCCCTTCTTCTGTCTGTGATGGTACAAGTGGCAGGGGTGGGAGTATTGGGGAATCCAACCTCCTCCATAAGCAGACTATCTCTCGGGCTTCTCATTTTAAACACTAAGTTTAAGAGTCTAAAACTGGTTTTTGATCACCTCACTTGCAAGTCCTGTAAAAATGAAATGCAAAATACCTAAGGCGTGTGCTTGATATTATAGTTACTCAGAGATAGAGAGTATCATTTTACCATCCCAGTAAACAAAAAATTGGTACAGTTATCACAGATTCTTCTTCCAACATTGCTGTTGAATTAATTATATCTCTATAGTCCTTCAACTCCATTGGCAAACCTAGGTCAGTGAAGTACATAGTTATGCCCAGTTATGCTCCTCTCCTTTCTTTACTTCCATCCTTATTCAGTTTAGATTCCATGGTAAACTATTTCAAAATTTTCTTAAAACGCCAAACTCTCTTTCTTGTCTTTTCTTGAATGGTGGTTATTTATGAAAATTCCAACTGATTTATAAACCCAACCATTGTCTCTCTCCATGTCATGTCTGCCCCTGAGTAGCCAGCCACTGTTGCTAAAAATTACACGCACAGTAGAGCAGATAGGATTATTCATGACCACAAATATCCAGGGCTGTATGATGTTGCTCCTCTACCCTACCGTGTTCACATAACTCTGCTGTGTTTACATAAGTCTACTGGGTTTACATAACTCTACCTGTTTCCACAAGAAAATATAAAAACTTTATTATCTTTACACGTCCCTCTTAATGCTCCTTCTCAGTCTTTGCAAGTAGCTGTGCCTCTTACTTCACAGAGAAAACAGAAGCCAGCAGACAATGGCATCAGTGTGAAATGTAGAAACCTACTTGCATTTGCCACTTCTTCTCATTATATAATTAATAGAGTCAATGTTTCTCCTCCAACTTCTTGTTTGTGGACCACAGTCTCTCAGGTTTTCTCAGAAACCTTCCACTATAGAATATTGAAATTTTCATTAACATTTAATCATTTTTGAGTCATCTTTACGGAAGAAAAACAAGACTTCTTACCCCTTCTCTCAAGTAAACTACTGCCCTACCTCATCTCTATTTTCACAGCCAAACTACGCTAAAGAGTTGTTATATTCACTAACCCCATTTTCTTAAACACTTCCATCTGACTTGTCTCCTCATTCTACCCACAATACACTTCCTGTGATTATCAGTAATCTCCTCAGTGCTAAGTTCAATAGGAACTTTTCAATCTCAACTTTGTAGACCGCTTAGAAAGCATCTAAAAGAGTTTATCTCTTCTTTTTACTGAAAAACTCTCGTTCGAGTTCTGCGATATCTCACTCCTCTGATTTTTCTATCTCTGCCTGTTTTTCTGTCTCCCTTGCCAGTTTTTTTTTTTTTTTTTTTTTTTTTTGCCTTCCGTCGTTTCTTGAAACTGGAGTTTTTAAACTGTCACAGAACCTTGTCTCTCCTTCCCTAATGTTTCTCTTTTAAGAATATCTTATTTTTATTGATTTAATGACTGTTTTTTATACCAGATCACCAAACTTCTGTCTTCTGCCAGGCTCCTCCATCTAATCTCACATATCCAATTGCCTATTCAACCTAATTTGAGGGCCAGGCACAGTGGCTCGTGTCTGTAATCCCAGCACTTCAGAAGACCAAGACAGGCAGATCACTTGAGGTCAGGAGTTCTAGACCAGCCTGGCCAACATGGTGAAACCCTGTCTCTACTAAAAATACAAAAATTAGTCGTGCATAGTTGTGGGCACCTGTAATCCCAGCTACCTGGGAGGTTGAGGAGGGAGAATTTCTTGAACCTGGGAGGCAAAGGTTGCAGTGAGCTGAAGTTGCACCACTACACTCCACAGTCCAGCAAAACTCTGTCTCAAGACTATATATATTTGTGATATATAATATATATATTTATATATATTATATATACTCCAACTGATTTGTAAATATATATATTTTGAATGTCTTCAACAAAACTCCAATCTAAAAATGTTCAGAACTAAAGATACTACTTCTTTTGTCAAACCTAGTTCATCAGGATCACCTATATAAGCTAATGTCATCACCATCAGTATAATAGCAAACACAGTGTCCTTAGCATGTAATAAGTACTGGTCCAAGTTAAAATCAATTAAATATTTTAATTAATTTAACAGTACAATGACATGGGTACTATTACAATGTCATTTTATAAATGAAAAGCACAAGACATAGGGAAGTTAAGAGACTTGCTTGAGGTCCCAGAGCCTGAAAATGACAGACATGGGTTTTGAAATCATTCAGTCTTGCTTTAGAGCTCATAGTGTCAGCCACTTTGCTATAACATATTGCTTGTCCTTCTTAAAAACACTGTCTTTCTCATCCCATCAAATTCTCTCAATTGTATTTACTGAAACATGCCTGGACTCTGTTCAAATTTCTCCATCTCCACTGTGGTCACCCTGGTCTCAGTCAACATTATCTCTGGCCTACGTTGGTGAAATAATGTGTTTCATTATTTCATCAATTCTTGCATCAATTCTTGCCTGTTAACAGACCCATTTTACACACTACAGCCTTTAAACAAAAATCTAAATGTAGTTAAGGAATACACAAACACTTGTTATCTTTTTGTCTTCTTGTATTTGTGTGTTTCTTAAATACATTTGTAAATTTTTTTTTTAGGCTGCCATGTGTAGGAAAGGTCTCAAATAGGCAATAATTGATGGAAGGACAACCATAAAGAAGTTATTACAGTAACTCAGAGCGCATTTTCTTTATTCATCATCTATCAAGGGACACTTAAGTTGTTCCCATATCTTGGCTATTGTGAATCATGCTGCAATGAATATGGGGAAGCAGATATTTCTTTGACATGCTGATTTCATCTTGGGGGTACATACACCCAGAAGTGGGATTGCTGGATCACGTCGTACTTCTATTTTTTCTCTAATTTTTTGAGGAATCTCTATATTGTTTTCCATAATGGTTGCATCAATTTACACTGCCACTACAAGTGTTCAAGGGTTCTCCCTTCTCCAGGATGAATAGAAGAAATGCCATGCTTATCCATATAGATAAGCATGCTATTTGAGACATTATTAAAAGATCTTTTTGAAAAGCCGAGATAAGGAAAAAATTTCTACTCGCTAAAAGTCATGATAGATAAGAAAATGGCATTTAGCATGGTAGAGTCAGGTGCATTGGATTGTAATTTACCTTTTACTTTCTAATTAACTTAAAGGTCAGCCTCCAAAGGACTCTATGCTTCACCCAAAATAAATTAATTTACAAACATCTCTGTTTTCTTTATATGTTATACATGAAAATGATTTGTATTTTCCATATGATAAAAAATTCCATTGAAATTTGACACAAAATAAGTGGTTATGTAAATAAAATAGGGAAATATGTTTAAAAAGTCTTATGAGTGATACAAAGTGACATTTGAAATTAGGGCTTAACATGAAATATTTCTATAGGAAAGACTTCAAACACAAACCAGAAAGCGATACATAATTTGAATATTAAATTGAAAATAAAAATGGAATCTTAAAATATGTAATGTTTATATGATTTCTCTTTGCCACTTTAAAACTTTCAAAAATATAAATAAAGAACAAATTGGATTTCATATAAAAGCTTAACTGTAAATATATGCATGGAGAATTGTTAAAGACAGCGGAATACATAAAACAAAAAAAATCGAAACAGAATCAGATTAATGTGTTTGCCATGCTTTATGCCTTATGAAGTAGCCACACAGTTTTTATTAACAAGAACCTTTAACATATACATTATTGCTACTGCCCATGAACTGATGTGTATGCAACTATCAGTGACAATTTATAAAGGCATTAAAATTCAGGGTAAATTTGAATTCTACAGTAAATGCTAACACTAATACATCACAATGCAAATTAAAGGTTAAGAGGAGGAGTTTTTGAGATGGTATGGTGAATGCACATTTTTTTCAATCTAGCCAGTAAGCATGGGCTCCATGCCTTCAGATTTATTGTTATTTTTACAAAGTGCTTGTGTTTACTGGTTCTCACTGGAATGAACTAGTAGAAGAGACGATACTGAAGTAAAGGGTAAAGCATGAGGACCAGAGCGACAGCAGTAGAGGGCACTGAGCTGAAAACTAGGGCTCTTAGGAAAGCCTGAAATGAGCCACTAATTGAGCCAACTAGTGGTACAGAAAGTATAAAAAGGGGGCAGGTATCACAGCAGATTAATCTTCAGTCTTCTGCCCAGATAATAGTTTCAGCATGAGACCAAGGATTTAACCTGAGAGAGAGAGTTGGAATAAATAATTTGGGGTAAAAAGTGAGAGTCTGATGCAGAGGGCACATATGTTTGCAGGTATCAGGACAATACAATAATCACTACAATCTCCATAAGTAGAGGAGTAATTTGGTGTGTGTGTGTGCCTGTGTGTGTGCCTTCATGTGTGTGTGTATTTCATCCTAAAAGTTTGGGAGAAAAAAATAATTCCAAAGCAAAGAAGAGAGGAGGAGCAAAACATCAAAAGAGGTGAAACAGGATTGCCAGTAATGACGTGGCCAGGGAAAACCTGTTGTGCTGAGGTGACCACAGGACATAGTCACAGATACATTATGAATGAAACAGTACTTGTGTTATAATATATAAGGAGATTTATATAAAATGAAAAGTACAAAATATGTAAATTTAAAAAATATTTCTACATATATACAAGTTTCTGAAATGTAATATGTTACATTTAATTTTTGATATTAATATGATATATGTTAATAATATATTACATTTAACTTATAATAATATATTTAATTATATATATATGCCTGAAATGAAATATATCAAAATATTAACGATAGTTATTTCTTAATTATGAGATTAGGGGTATCCTCCACCTTCTTGATACTTTTTATAACTTTTATAGCCAGAAATATGGTTTTTTTTTAACATATAAAGGAATGATAGACTATTAGAGCAGACAGGTTAGAGATTATCTGGTATAAAAATATAATATTTCAGAAGAGCAAAATGAGTTTCAAGTGTGACCCAGCTGATTGCTGTAGACTTGAAAGCAGAATCCATGTCTGTGAGTTCCCTCTCAGTAAATTTCTCCTGTACCATCTTGCCTTCCAGACCACTTTACTTATGTGAATTTTAAAACTTGAGTTCCATTTCATACTGCTTTTACCACAATGGTAACCTATTATGTTTTTTTCAATCCCTTCTGTCTACCATACGTTAGTTATTCCACACAAATATTTGACATCTAAGACCTTGTGAGTATGCCTTCCACATCTTCTTACAAGTAACTAAAAAATTTTCTACGAGGACATGACCAAATGTGGAATCCAATGACATCATCACAAGGGACCTGTCACAACAGAAATCCTGCAGGTCCACATGTAACTCACTATTGCCACCTGGTGGCAGCGATTGCAGATTTCTTTCTTAGCTTCCTTCATTGAGTATGTATACTTTTTATGTCACTTATCATCCTCCAATTATGCTGTCATCATGTTGCTTATAGTGCAGAATTCAAATTTTCAATATGTTGTCTAGAGCTCCATTAAGAGCTAGAAATATAATATACATTACTTTTCCTGCCGCTTCTCTAAGTTAGAATACGTATTTCTCCTCTTTCACCTGCTGTTTTCTTAAGTGCATATTACTGAATCAGTCCCAGATATTTCCTGGTTGCTTAAACATTCCCTCAGAACAATCAAGTGATAGGATACCTAATTCACATCAATATTCTACCAATTTTATTGTCTTAGTGACATCTCTTTTAGGGCCTCCCCTCCTGTCCTAAATCTATTTTTTTTTTTTTTCTCTAGAACTGCAAAGAGCTATCTAGACTTAAATCTACCCTCTTACTTCAATAGTTTGACTGGATATTGACTCTAGGTTGGAAATAAATGTAACTCAGGATTCTGAAGGCAGTTTTTTCTGCTGTATCTCAGTAGTGTTGCTGGGAAGAAGTACTCAGCCATTCATATTTTTGATCCTTTGTAAGGAATTTGCCTTTCTTCCTTTTTGAGAGCTTTTAGGGTCTTCTTATAACATGCTGAAATCTCAAAGATTTTAAAACAGCCCTGCCCTGTGTGGGTCTGTTTCATTCATTTTGATGACATTTACTGAGTCCTTTAATCATAAAACTTGCACTCTTCCATTGTGGAAGCTTTCTTGAAATTTTTTATGTCCTCTTCTCTTTTTTTCCTATTCTTTTTTGCAAACTCCTCTTATTTCCTTAATCTTGTTTCTTTCTATTTTGTCTACTGAATTTTCCATTTATGCTTTTATATCTTTGTATTTTATATTTATATTTTATTTTATATATTATATATTTTTGCCTTCTTGATTCTCTTTTATAGAATGCTGTTTGTATTTCATAAATACAAGTAATTTATTTGTTTACCTCTCTGATTATATTAATGATATTTTCTTTTTTGTAGTTTCTTCTTCTTGCATAGTCTCTGTTTCCTGCAAATTGCTGTTTTTGCTTTGTTTGGGAGTCTCTCGTTCATAACTGAAGCTTTTGTCAGATATTCAGGAATTTGTGGTTGTCTGCTCACATTTCAGGCAGTGAATATCTGTGTAGAAGTTTTGCACTCATGTTTTGGAATTTGTCATTGCTTGTAAGCTTCACTGTAATGTCATCTAACTGGGCCTCTTTTTGAGAAAAATTCTGTCAATGTTTTCATCTTTTCTCTTATACTGATTGTGTTCTCCAGGGAAACATCATTGGGCCTCCTGCCTGCTGACACGTATAAGGCATAGACCTGGCCAGTGGGGGTAGAAGGCAGGGTTCTCCATGTTCTGCTTATAAGCTATCACGCAGTACCCCTACTTCCCTTGTGACACCCTCCCCCAACCCAGAACTGGATCTGGTTCTCCTTACCCCATTTTACCCTGTCTAAAGATTTTATTTCTGTTTGGTGGATTAGAAGCTGTTGCATCCATGTGGATTTGGGGAAGAAAGCAGAAGATTTAGCTGCTTCGTGAGCAACTTTTTTCTTCCTCCTACTTTTCAACATTTTAAAAACGTTGAACCCTGCTGCTATGGAAATTGAATTATTTACTGGCTTTTCTTACTACCAATTTAGGATTTAGCTTCCATGGGATTACTGGGGATAATGGGGTTATTTTCCACTCATCCTTTTACTTTCCACCTTCCAAAATGATTTTGTTGTCATGTCTTCTCTTGATGTTTATATAATTTTTATTATGACTTTGAAAGTCTATTTGTTCTTGTTTTAATGAAGACTTAGAACAGTGGTAACAAATGGGCCTATTTAACCTGCCATCTTAATGGAAGATGCAATATTTATCTTTTTACATTAAAAAATAAAGAAACAAATTCATATTTACTAATATTTAATGCCCACTTTTGACCTTGGTGCTTTTGTGGTCCATATGTTGGTAGATGATGTAACTAAAAAGGGAACAGGAGAGTGGAAGCTCCATAGTGTGCAAAAGAAATGAGACAGTGGGAACCTGTCCTTTGTGTCTGCATATTGAGTTTAAAGGTGCTCAGTTAAGTGAATAACAGATTATGTTATTTAATTAAACCAGCCTTCCTATAGTGTTCTAATGGTTTTGTCTATAAGAAGATTATTTCTGTGAAGAAATTATTGAATAAAAGTGATAGATAAGTGAATAGAAGAAAAATGTAGGAGAGAATCTTCCCCTTACTCCTGGTATGAACTCATCATAAAGATCTAAACAGTAATAACCTGAAGAATTCAGAGGAGTTGGTAGTAAAATTGAAGTTACAAATAAGACTCTTTGAAATAGAATTTCTATTCACCATAGTTAATAAAGAACAGTTACATATTGTGAATTTGGATATGTTTATAAAGTAATAAACATTTATTGTGTGTGTGATGAATAGAGAGATATTTAAAATGTAGCATAAGGACATGAGGCATCTTTATTAATAAACACTATTTTTCAGAAATGTTCAAAGTTATGATTAAATTCTGTATTTACTTACAAAATGTTATTGCCCTAAATGTTAACTATTTGGAAGCTTCCCTTATAATTTCTTAGGAAAAAGTGTGTGGGGGGTGTGTGTGTGTGTGTGTGTGTGTGTGAGTCACTGAGAAAAATCTTGTTCTTTCTAGTTGTAAAAATTACTGAAACAAAATATAACAACATAGCAGATTTGTCTATCCAGCAGCATGACAAATCAGATTCCCTGCTGACTGAGATGCTATTTAAATATTAAAAACCATCTTTTAAAGTGCATCAATATTTTTAAAGCTGGATTTAAAATAGGATTTCAGTTTATCCCGTTGCAAGAAGAGCTTGGTATAAAAGATATTACCCCAAGCCAAATGCATGAGGAATCATATAAGAAAACACACATAAAGCTGGTATCCTTTGCAGAAGCAGAGAGAAAGGAAATGTCACGCTGACTTAAGGGAAAACAATATTCCCTAAAAATTCATAACCATGAGCATTTTTCTTAAAGAATAAATTTATGTTACTCTGTATTAAAAAGAAATAGCAATATAATTGAAAACTCTCACAAGCAGCTACAACACAGGACTTAAAGAATTTCCATCAAAGTTAAAAAAAACATTTCGATGTTTAAAAGCACAAAACATGCAAGAAAATAATTTAATAAAATGAGAACCAGCAATAAATAAATAAATAAATACTAAGTAAAAGAAAGAGACCCACAAGGACTTCAGAGCTATTAGACACAGACACAAAATATAAATAAATTTACGTATGATTAATAAAATTGGAAGAAGTTAAAAATATGAAAAAGATCATAAAAGTTACCAAACAAATCTTAAAAAGACAAATAAAATTTGTATAAATTAAATTTAACAATTTAAAAGCTCAGTAAATAGCTCAAAATAGATGTAGCTAAAGAGAAAATAAGCTAAAAGATAAATCAGAAGTTACTATTTATAATAAAGTTCAGCAAAACACAGAAAAGAAAAACAGATGTTAAGAAGCTTAGAATATACAGTGAGAAAGTGCAGCATGTTTAACTGGAAACTCAGAAGGAAAGAATACAGAGAACTAGGATGAGGTAACTGAATGTTAAGAAATAACACCTGATAATTTTCAGGAATTGTTGGAAAAGATCAATACACTGATTCAGGAGAAATACACACTTAGGTATAGCAAAGTAAAATTCTATCACACACACACATACACACACACACACACACACACACACACACAACAAAGCAAACAAAGAGAAAAGATTGCCTAGAGTCTTTTGGTAATTTGACTGATATCAATGATATTTGATAATTTGACTGATAACAATGATATGAGTGATAATTTGACTGACAGCTAGCTGACTTTTAAATAGAAAAAGGAAGGCCAAAAGACAATATAAATATATAAATATATTTCAATGTGCAAATAAAAATAATGACCCATCTAGCACATTATAACCACGAAAACGTTTCAAGAATTATAGAAATCTTCCTATCAAACAAAAACTGTGAATTTAACACCAAAATCATTTTCTGAAGTAGATTCAAAAGGTATATTCTGGAAGAGCAAACATGACCCTATATGGGGGGGGGGTCTGAGAACCAAGAAACAATGGTGAACAAAGATATTAATAAATGTGTGTATAACTCTACAGAGCACTGATTTTTTAAAATAATACAATTATGTAATTTATAGAGGAATAATAGACTAGAACTGAAAAAATGGAAAATAGTAGTATGTAAATAGAAAGGAATGGTCTAAATTAAAATATCCTAGGGTCTTTACACTGTTCAGGAAAAAAAATGTATTATCTTTAAATTTTTATATATTAAGTAGACATGATATTAATGACGGAATTATGTCCCTCAATATTCATATGTTGAAGCTCTAACACTCAAAGTGACTGTGTTTGGTAAAGGACCTTTACAGAAGTAATTAAGTTTAAATGAAGAAGAGTGCCTAATCCAGTAGGGCTGATGTCCTTATAAGAAGAGCAAAACAGACTAGAAATCTCTCTTCCTGCTGCATGTGCAGAGGAAACATCATGTGAGGAGACAGTCAGAAGGTGGCCTTGTACAAGCCAGAAAGAGAGGTCTCACTAGAAACCGACCCAGATAACACCTTGATCTTGTACATGGCTAGCCTCCAAAACTGGGAGAAAATATAATAGATTTTTATTGTTTGAACCACAGTTCTGTAGTATTTTGTCATGGCAACCCTTGCTGCCTAATAATATAGTAAAATGATTAGGACAACTAAAATAGACACAAAGTACAGATTATAGAATATACCCATATGAGTGTATGAGCATGAAATAAAAAAGAAAACTGCATAGGAATGCAGGAAGGAAAGATGGAAAGCATATTTGGAAAAAATTAAAATCTGGCAGTAGAAATTATTATAAATATATAATGTCACAAACATTTAAATAGATAAAACATGTCAGGTAGAGGTAAAAATTTTCAAACATAAATAATAAAAGAGATACGCCTAAAGCATAAGGTCACCAGAATACTGAAAGTGAAAGGATAGAAACGCCAGCTAAATATTAGTCTTTAAAACAAAAAAAGCTGGTAGTGCTATACTAACAGCAGACAAATCAACTCTAAGACCAAAAAAAATTAAGATAGATGAAACAGTGCACAGCAAAATGATAAAAGGTTAATCAATCATATACATATAAACATTCTAAATGGGTTGAAAATAACACAATCTAACAATACTGCAGAATCAAAACTGACAGAACTATCAGAAGAAATAGACATATCCACAAGATAGAGGGAGAGTTTAACAAAACAGTCTCATCAATTGCTGAATTAAAGAGACAAAATGTGGTCAGATCACAGAGATTTCAGAAGCACAATTAGCAACTTGATCTTACAGAGTTTTGGGAAACATTGAACCTAATTAGTTGAAAATGTACAATTCATTTTAAGCTCAATGAAAAATACTTATTACAGTTGACTATATGCTATTCCAAAAAGCTGCTTCAACAAGTTTTGAAGAACTGATACATAGACCACAGTTTCTAATCACAGAAAAATTGTTAGAAAAAATTTAAAAGTAGACAAACACCTAATTTATTTTAAATTTTAAAACACATTTCTAAGCATCTTTTGAGTCAGATAATCTAGTATAATGGAAATCAGAAAACACAAAACTGAAAAATATGGAAAATAGCTTAAGTAATAGAAGAAAATTCACATCCTTAAATCCTTATCTTGGAAGAGAGGAAAAACTCCAAACTAATAAGGTAAAGGTCAAATTTTAAACATTAGCAAAAGAACAAGAGCATAAATATACAAATAAGGTAGACAGAACAAAGTAATAAAGAAAACTATTAATAATAATGTGAAATACACATTACATAGAGAGGGTGAAAA
Organism: Alouatta palliata; assembly: GCA_004027835.1. Classification (NCBI taxonomy): domain Eukaryota; kingdom Metazoa; phylum Chordata; class Mammalia; order Primates; family Atelidae; genus Alouatta; species Alouatta palliata. The sequence goes on from PVKV010006255.1 coordinate 34,143, forward strand.
GAGTCAGAAGTTGGTTCTTTGACAAGTCTTATAAGACTAATAAAATTGACATGGTTTGGAAAGATTATTTGAAAAATGTTTTAAAAGCACAGGCAAAATATTAGAAATAAAGAGATATAACTATAAATACTGTAGAAATTACATAGATATAAGAAAATATTATAAACAACCACACTACTAAATTTGACATGGAACACATAAATTTCTTTTTAAAAATGCAACTGTTTGTAGTTGAAATAGAAAATCTGAATAATCTTAAATCTAGGAAAGTGATAGAATAATTTTTAAGTACATAAGCCTTCCACTTTCTCTTTTCCTTGAGCAGCTAGCTGGGGTATCAAATGGGTAGAGGGAGGTGGGGGAGCCATCTTGAACTACAAGGTTCCAGTGCTGGAAATGGCAAAGAAGAGATAGAAGGAGTCTATCATGGTGATGAGGGGGCCACCATACCAGCCTATTTTTATCTTGTTGAAATTTTTGCAATTTTTGTTTTTGTTGTGGTGACCAATCTATACCTTAAACTAGTGTAAGTGGTTAAACAAAAGAAAACAAGTGAATGATTAACACCAAATTTTGGACTATAGCTAACTTGTGAAGGGGGTGGGGGTGATTGTGTAAGAAAAAGAAAAAGAATCAGAGAAAGGCTCTTGTAGGTTTTAGAAATCATTATGTTCTAGTTATTAAGCTGGGATGTGATATACATCATCTTATTCATTTTGTTATTCTTTAAAATGTTTAGTCACATTTTATAAAGGCATATATACATGAAATATTTCATAATCAGAATACAGAAAAATCAGTTTTCTAACAAAATAAACATATTTCTTTTTCAATAACAAAAAAACACTAGAAGATGCATAGGAGAGCACTGTTGAGTATTTCAAGAAACAAAATACAGTATTCAAATAAGTTATATAGTGCAGGAGATTTATTGTACAGTTAAAGTACGGATACCTTTAATATGGCTGAGCTTATGCTATTTGCTAGATAATATTTCAATAACATAAAATATGAAGAACTAGATTTTTATAATTCATAAAATGAAGATACATGGGAGAAATTATATTGTCAACAGTCAATAATTTCTTTAACAGAAAAATGTTTTATGATATCACAACTAATGGTGGCCATCAATTGAGATAGCACTTTGACTCTAATAAAGATTGAAATCTGGAGTGAGGGCACGTTCACAGGTTGTTGCTGTGATTCCTACAGGGTGTGTGGTAGTCTCCCTCTCTCTCCTTACTTAGCTCTTCTACAAACATTCTCTATAAACCACTGGATGAATGAAAGGAGACATCTAGGCTGGGTCAGGTAAGGGTTGAGCAGCACTAATTACTGCCTTGGCCATCCAATTTCTCCCAGTTTAGGAAAATGAAAGAATAATGAAGGAGAACCAACTTTTGTTTGTTATGTGATCTAAGCTAAAATACCTTTTTCTTATCTGATGTAGGAGCCAGACATTCCAGAATTAATATCTCCTTATTTGGCAGAACTAATGCCTCTAGTTTCTAATATTATGAATCATGTTTATTGCTATACTTACAAGACTCCTTTGAATTTTTGGAGAACATTAAGAAGTGTTGTCTTGTACAATTGGATTTTCAACCATAAGGATTTTCACCCTCAAACTAAACAATAACTAATTAAAAGCAAGATGCAATTTGTTCAAGGATACTTTTTCTTTTAACTTTTCCCTTTAAGGAATTACAAGTTACATTAAACTAATGAAAATCAATTATCTCAGATTTTTCATTAAAAGTGTACTGATTTTCCAATCTCTTTCATTTGTAGATGCCTGGAGGTTTAGAAATTGAGCTGATGTAGAACTCTGGGATGTCTCTTTGAATTATACTAATGCTTGCATGGGAAGGAAAGAACTAGCAACTTTATTCCTCCTTTGCTATCTATACATGGACTTTTGGATACCTAGAACTCATTTCCCATGGAAATTGTATGCATGGTGATTGGTATACCAGTTACCCCAGTGGAACCTGACAAATATATTCCCTCGGGTACTGTCAGTGTACTTTTAGGGTATACCTTTCTTCTCCCAGTATCTTTTCTTCTCTACAAATGTTTCAGCTACTTTTAGTGGGTAATGTGGGATTTATGGGCTTGGTTACTATTCACCACTTTATTTTGGGCAAGCAGAGAGCCCAGTTAGTATTTGGACCATGGCCTATAGTCAGAAGAGAACATCATAAAAGTGAAGTCATGGAACAAATCTCTTTTTTAGATAGGCAGCATAGGAATGTGACTCTTCAGTATGAATACTTTAAAAATCAGGTCCTAGACTACTAACCATCCATCATCTTCAACACTAATATCTAGTCTTCATCACCACTAGCAAAATTACCATCATTATTATCTGTATGAGAACTTTGTAGTTCTATTAACAAGAATTTTAGAGCTGACAAATTTTATTTGCAAACCATTTTTTTGTCTTTCTACATAAAATGAAACCAATCTGATCCACCATGTTGTCTTTAAATGTTTATCAGTTTGCTTCTTTGCTTTGTAGTATAGGTATAGCTACACTACACTTTGTAGGTATACTGTAGCTAGCTGGAACTGCACTTACAGCTCCAGCCACTCAGCCTCCAAAAATAAAGTTGGCCAGGCATGGTGGTGCACATCTATATAGTTCCAGCTACTCAGGAGGCTGAGGTGGGAGGATTGCTTGAGCCCAGTGAGCCATGATTGTGCCATTGTAGGGCAGCATAGACAACAAAGCAAAACCCTTGTCTCTAAAAAAAAAAAAAAGAAAAGAAAAGAAAATAACTCAAAATGTCAACAGTGGTTACCTAATGAGATTGAAAGTAATCTTTCCTTTCAGAGAAAAAAATTTCTCTTCTCTGAAACTTAATTTGTACAACTCTCCCCAAAAAGGGAGTAATATTTGTTATTTTTTTTGACTTATAGCTCAAATTCAAAGTCACACCCTACAGGATTTATTTTAATTCAATAGAATTTCTCTATTTTGGCTTTTTTTTAAAAGCAGCCAAAAATAATAGTATTTAATTGAATGGTTCTATTGTCCGTAGTGATTTCTCTGAATTTTCTCTGACGGTTAAGTAGACACTGGAAACGTAGCGTAGTTTATATACAACATGAGTTATTTTAAACTAATTGTAATCATTTGATGAAAATATTACTGAATTGATATGTTCACTAAGCGAATATTTATGTAAGATTTACTCTATAGCAGTCACTATTCAAGGTATTTGTGACATGTACTAGATGGATAAAAATCTCTGCTTCTGTGAACCTTGCATTTTAGTGGAGAAAGAAGACAATGAACAAAATAGATAAAATTAATCAAATTATGTAGTCCATAAGACAGGGATACATGCTTTGGAAAAGGTAGTGTAGAGTCAGGAGGAGTAAGAGGAAGGATGTGGGATATGGTGGCTACAATGAAACAGGGAGGTCAGGGTAGGTCGAAAAGGTGACATTGAACAAATGCTAAATGTACATTTCTTAACTAATATTACTGTCATTGCTAAATACAGAATTTATTTGGGGGCTATTACTATTTTTCTACTTATTGAAAACTTTCTGCTTACTACACACTAAACCCTATATGGATCAGTGTGTGTTCTTGCCTTAGGGGAGAAATATTATAGTTCTAAAAAGTGAAGTAAGCTTATTGATCATTTTAGATAGATTTAATTGTAGTAGTAAAGAGATTTTAATTAAATTTTTAAAATCTTTAGTTATGTGCTAAACAAATGGTGCTTCAAATGAACAAAATTATAGTAATTTCACTAGAAATAAAATTTATTTTATTGCAGGAACATAGCAAAATTATGCAGATTATTTAAAAAACAGCCTTTTATTTTCTTTCTCTTCTTTTTTTTTAACTTTTATTTTAGGTTTGGGAATGCATGTGCAAGTTTGTTACATAAGTAAACTCGTGTCATGAGTGTTAGGCAGTGTTAAGAGGGAAATTTATAACACTAAATGCCCACACTAAAAGTTAGATCTCAAATTAACAATTTAACATCACAACTGAAAAAACTAGAGAAGCAAGAACTAATCAACCCAAAGCTAGCAGAAGACAACAAATAATCAAAATCAGAGCTAAACTGAAGGAAATTTCTTTTCTCTGAAATTTAGTTTATGCCACTCTCCGCAAAAAGGGAGTAATATTTGTACTTTTTTTACTTGTAGGTCAAATTCAAAGTCATACCCCACAGGATTTATTTTAATTCAGTAGAATACCCCACCTATTTCAAGAAGAAAGCAGAAGATCAAAAGATTATAAATATAAATATTTTTTCATTTATAGCTAATGTAGATATACATTCTTCCATATAATCAGTTAGTGTTAAGTTATATAAGGTGAATCTATCAAAGAGCGGTGGCAGTTTATTATCATTGCAACACAAACTATATATACATTTATTCCTGAAAATATAATTGTTAAAATCAAACCATATCATAAATGTATAATATATAAAATAATGCTTTCATGCATGTCTTATAAAGAATAGTGCAGCAAAAATTATTTCCGTTTTTAATAGAGCTAAATTTTTTTGCATTGGGTTCTAGAAAGACAATAGAATCAACATTCAAAGGCCTGGCTCTCCTCTCCTAAATTCAGATATTAATCTTTATTGCCAAAAACGCACCTACATTATCTTACTTTTCTCCATTGAAAAGTTATTCCTACCTCTGAGTTCCGCGTTCTAATCAATGGCATCACAATCTACCGATCCCCAGTTTACAGCAGTGGAGGCATCTCCCACATTTTTCTCCCTCATCCTTAATGTCTAATTAATAAAAAAAATTCAGTTGCTCAGTTAATCACAAAGCTCACCACTGACCTTCAGGTTGTCCCAAAGGCAGAACCTACCATATTGCCCCGCAGCTTTAAGGCTTTGTGTTTCCATAAAATCTACTCTAAACTCCTTTGCATTGGATGAAGAGATATTTATAACCTGGGCAAACCCGTACAATCATTTTATTCCCCACAACAGCTCATCTCTAGCATCTGCACTGGAGAGGTTTCCCCCCCAAAAAAAACCCTGCTCTTTACTTAGCTGGGTCTTTGAATTAGTTGTACTCTCTGATTAGAAAGCATCTTCCTCTTTTTACTCTTTTGCATTCACTCATTCATTAATTGATAAAGATAATACTTATTGAATACGTCCTTTGTGTCAGGCAATTGGAATGTGCCAGAGTGTAAAGTGCTGACAAGGTAGTCACGTCCCTGCATTCATGATTTCGCACTCTTCTGCTTGCACACACTATCATCTTTCCGAACTCCAGTGTCTTTACATTATACTTCTTCCCTGCAGTATTCCCAGATCAAACTAGTTGCTCCTGTTTCTGAAAGTCTTGGCATCTGTGCCTGCCTTTGTTGTGGTATTTATGTCAGACTTATTTTTTTAAGTCCGTTTTCCCCACTAGACTCTGAGCTGCTTACAGTAAGGAGCAGGTCTTTTCATCAAAAGACCTGCCTACAATGCCTGGGACAGTATTGGTTATCAAATCAATTTGAAGGGTTTTGACTGAAACTTTAGGCCTTATAATAGAAAACTAGGTTTCCAAAGATGACCGCAAGTAAGTTACCAAGTGCATGTGTATTCCTTCTGTTTAGGTGTGCCAATTTTCACAACAGTTTTTAAAGCCCATTTCTAATGTATTATTCTATAACATACCTGGCAGACTGTTAATTTTTTATGTTTTAAAGGAATTACTTCTATCTCTAAAGGTAATATCTTCATAAATATATATGCAACTCCCATCTTTAAAAACCCTTAATATATTCTGTGACTAATGGCTTAAAACTTAACTGTATTCATTTTCTCTTTACATAGAAATTGCTCTTCCCTAGAAGATTTCTGTGATTAACAAGAGGGTTTTCTTTTCCCTATTGAGCTTCATGTTAATGCATTCCATGGCCAGATGAAGAAATATATGCCCCATTTTCCCATTGCTAATGCCATAGTTACTATAGGACTATTTCTATACAGGATTTATTTTACAGGTCTTGAAGTATATTGTTCCCAGTGCAATCTAGTATAGTATTTTTATATTGATTTATTCTGGGGAAATGAATTCTATGGGCTAGTTTACAGAGATCTCCTTCTCTCCTTCTCTCCTTTAATATATAGAATGGCTACAACTCCTCCACCCATATTTGACAGAAGCAACTCATGAATTCTGCATTGAACTTTTTAGTGGCAATAAAAGCATTAAAGATAATGACTTGTAATTACATAAATAAGAGTTGCTCCAAGTTCATAACCTGGAAGAAATGATGATCCTCCTAATGAAAATTAGGCTATTAGGCCAGCAAGATTTTAATAGAAAAATGATTACAAAAAAACCCTACCTATTGGGTACTATGCTTATTACCTGGGTGAGGAAATAATTTGTATACCAAACCCCCATGACATGCAATTCACCTAAATAACAAACCTGCACATGTACCCCTGAAACTAAAATAAAAGTTAAAAACAAGAAAAAGAAGCAATATTCTGAGACTGAAATTATATTTCTTTAAACTACCTTGGCTAACTGCCATTATCCTAATTCTGGTAAAAAGAAAAAATAATGATATTAATTTTCAGAGCCCAAAAATGGTTTCTATCCAGATGTTGATTTCTGTCTATTCATGAAAGCTTATCAAACCATTACACCATGCTACTACTTAGTCAAGCAAAATAATTTATAGAGAAGGAAGCAAGTGACAGATTTTAAAATGTATATGTATATATCTGCAGCCCTAATATAATTTTGTGTATAATTATTTAGAAAGAATCAAATTTACATACCATTTCCAACTCCATCTTGCTTGAAATTTTTCCTGTATTATTATTGTATCTGAAAAATAAATTGATCCAGTTATAAATTTATTAAAATATAATTTTGGAAAAATCCTAATCAAAATATCAGTATTCTTTACCCTGGAACTGGTTTTGTTTTCTCTTTCCTCTCGTTTGTTTCATGCCCATTAATACTTTCTGCAAAATATTAAAGAAAAACAATTTAAATAAGGGGTTATCATTGGGTTTGCATATGTGCATATGTGTGTGGATAGGAAGATGGAAGCATTAGCAGAAACTGAAAATAAAAAATTCACTGTGTACTGACATAACATTCATCTTAAAATACTTTATAAATACAAATATCCTTCCAACACTTTTTCACTGCATCAGAGCAATTCGTCAAAGCCAGTAATAATCACAGTGAAATTTGATGCTGTATCCAAATAGAATGTAGGAATTACAAATTCCCAATATTATGCAGGAAAACCCTTTCAGGGCAGGAAAGAGTAACCTGGAGGTCTATTGATAAAGACATGAGAGAGTGTTCCATCAGTCTGGCTGAGGGATAGAAAAGGTATTCGTCTTTTTGCAAGCGAATAGAAGTGTAACAATTTAGGTAAAATATTTGTAGAAAATTATTGTGTAGATACTGAGAACTATGGTGGGAGGAAGGTTAAATTCACATCATGCATGTATGGATAGTTAATTCAAAATACAACTTAGAATTCCTGAGTTTATGTCTAATGCTCTAATGACTAGATTTTAGATTGGCCATATCAACATATGATACCATCAATTTCTAGTCCGGGGTTGGTAGATCCATTGAAGTAAGTCATCTGAGTGGCCTCCACCTCTGCTTCTGCCTTGATGATCTGCTGCACTACAGCCTCCGCCATGGGCATCACCATGGCAGCGGTCGAGGTGTTGCTAAGCCACATAGACAAAAAGGCAGTGCTGCTCATGAACCCCAGCGTCAGCCTGAAACAAGAGAGCTGTTAGTGTGGAGCTGTGCTCTTAGCTTAACTAGCACTGTATTATTTAACTGCAAGATGTTTAAGATGTTGTGAGTTGGGAAATTAAGTCTTTCAAAACATAGAAGGTTAAGATTCTGCCCAGATGATGAACTTGGAGTACAGTGACAGCCACGTAGAAATCAAAGCTGCACATGTAAAAGTGGGGTTCTTAAGAGATTTGTCTCCTAGGGAACCAAACAAATCTTCTCTTCAGAAACAGAAAAATGACTAAACAAACTGCAAGTTGGTTATATGACATGACAGCTTATAATATTACACCAATATCCGAATGCTCTTCACAGGTGACCACTTAGCTTCAAATGCTAGTAAGATGAAAATGCAATCAACTTTTGAATTTAAAGTCCCTTATTTTTTCCTTTATCTTTTAGCCATAACTCTGTTCATAAGAGTATCAGGGAGGCACAAGGACAAAGAAAGAAATTAATATTTACAAAGCCTCTTTTTACTTGTTCACTCTACTGGTTCAATATATGGCAGGTAGAGAAAATAGTTAAAGTCATTTGCTGAAATGAGGTTTCTGAATTTTCCGTATTCATATGATTTGTGCTCTCCTGAATCTGATATCTGATCCTGTTGTCAGGATCTGGATACGTTACATTGCCTTCTTTTACAAATAGAGTATTCTCCTTAAAAATATCGTACCTAAGACTACAAAGTGTTAAGCCATATCTATAAACTTTCAAAGTCACACTTGGGAAAAAAACATGATCTCTTTTGAGTAGGCGGCCCTAGAAAGTCATTCAGAAGCACATCTTTCTATATAGAGCCATTTATTGAATAATCTGACATCTTTTAAAACAGATCTACAAAAACAATGCCACACTGTAAGTTTCAGACTCAGATAAGGTGAATATTTTCAATATATTAAACAAAATGTAAGAGAATGTACTAGGAATCTGCTGACACAAGAAATGATTCTTCTAAAAAAAGAAAATTAAGAACTTTTAATTCTTAAGGCATTATCAAGACAAGAAATCTTCCTATTAAGAAGGCCGGGATCAGATAAAGCTTCTGTATGGTAAATGCCTTAAATTGAAAAGCCACTTAGTGGCATAATGGACAGAACTTCTGCCCACTGTGAAGTGCATCACCTCATCCTCTGGGACAGTGAGCAGAGGCTCAGGAAAAAGAGATACATTTGTATAGCACCCTAAAAGACATGGAGCACTATTTCATTTTAAGAGTAAGATGATGTCTTAAATACATATGTGTTATACAGTTTTTAAATTAAAAAGATTGAAAATTTGTCTCATCTGAGTCATTGATTTTTTTGTATTTAGCAAAACAATTTGCACCATAAATGAAAAACACGAACGTGGCTTTGCCCTAGAATGAATTATGCAATACAAGTCAGTATAATATTCTAATTTTCAGAGAAAGACGAGAAAGGATGAAACACCTAAAGCTTTAAAGCAAAATGCCACTATGCAAATGATTATGACACTGGACATTCTCTTTAGCTTACATTCACTTTCTTAGCAAGAGGTAAAATAAAACCAAAATAGCCAATTAATTTTATCAGTCAAATGAGTGATTTTGTATTCTATAGACAAAATTTCTTAATTGATTGTTTCACTTTGCAACAGTTGGTTTAAAAAGAAAAATATTCACCTTGGAATTTTTCTGCACACATTTGTACTTTGTCAGTAACGTCTTTGTCTTTGGTTCGTAACATCCTCCCTGATGATAATGGATGCTCTTGAACAAGTTCTGAATGTGTTACCACCCAAATAAATAAGATAGGAGGAAAATCTACTCTGAAGTCTATCAATCTTGTCTGTTGAGGTTCAAGGCTTCTCTAGGCTTTCACTTTTCTATGCAGTGAAAGTTGTTGTTTTTATCCTCCTACACCTCAAGTACACTTTTTATCACTTTCATATTTGCAGAGGAAAAAAGGTCAAAAGCCAGAGTGTGATACAAAGAATTTCCAGAGTGTGATACAAAGATACATTTGCTTGTTTGGTTATTTGCTCTGCACAGAAATGGTCTGCTCAGCAGGTAAATTGGAAGCAGTAAATGCAGTACTTACCATGCAGGATCCACACCAACCATCATCACCATTTTCAGAGCAATTCTCTTGTGCAAATTCCATTTTTCTATGGATGTTGCTAAACAGATAACTCCAATTAGCAGTAGGTGAAAATCTTTGAAATAAGCAGATGCCACCTGAAATAACAATTAAACCCATGATTATTTGCTTTGGTGGGGAAAAATAGCATTGTGCAAGAAAGATATTATTATGTTGCTCTTAACTTTGACCTTCAACCGCATATCTTTCTATTTTGTTGAGAAAAATGTAGATGTGTTTGAATGCAAATTTAGACATGTTCTATATTCTTACCCAGAAACAGTGTTAAGAAAAAGTATACAGAAAAAAGAGTACTCAGTGTTATTAAATAGCTGAGTAACATCAGGTAAGTGCCTTCTATGAATAACATCAGGCAAATGCTTTCTATGTCTTGGGACATAGAAATTGGGACTAATTTGTTAATGCATCTATAGAGGAATGGCAATGACTGTGATCTGGGAAAGTTTTCAATTAAGCTCCAATTTGCTACTGTCCTCATTATGACCCATTATGCTGTAAGCGCAGTCACACCTTTATATTTTGAATGATTTTACTTTCAAAATTATTTTTTATAAGGCCAGGCACAGTGGCTCACACCTGTAAGCCCAGGATTTGGGGAAGCCAAAGCGGGTGGATCATTTGAGATCAGGAGTTCAAGATCAGCCTGGACAACATGGTGAAACCCCATCTATACTAAAAATATAAAAAATTAGCCTGGCATGTGGCACATGCTTGGTAATCCCAGCTACTCAGGAGGCTGAGACAGGAGAATTGCTTAAACCCAGGAGGTGGAGGTTGCAGTGAGCCAAGATCGTGCCATTGCACTCCAGCCTGTGTGACAGAGTGAGACTTTATCTCTCTCTCTCTCTCTCTACACACACACACACACACACACACACATACACATAATACATACATATATATGAAACAAATACCCTTGAATGAGAATCAGCATTTTAAGTCATTTTCAGTCAATGCCATTCAGAGATTAGTAAAGGACCTAGAACTTTAAGCAACCATTTGCAACAGTATTTCTCAAAGAATACCCTGAAATATGTTAGGTGCATAATGTCTTTTTTTAAAGGGTTGTATAGTAGATTAAGTTGAGAAGACAAAATTTTGAAATACTAGAATTTTTTCTCCTATAGGCCTTTGCAAAAACCTTTAAACAATAGTGTATATCGTCATTTTTTAAAGAGGAGAATATCATAGTCTACATATTTTTCAGATTTACTTAATAATTAAAAACATTCAAGTTTTAGGAGGAGCAATTCATGGGACTGGTATTCAAGAGAACTTACTTTAGGAAACATTTAGCTAGACTGAATCACAAGGCTGTGCTGAAAAGAGGATTCTAAGAGTAAAACCTCTTTTAAAAAATCAAACAATAGCTAATAGAAGGAGTGGAAAGGATGGATAAAACCATTCTAATGTTACAAAACTACAAGAAGGGAAATTAATTCTTACAATAATTTTGCTGTATTAAATTATATCTGCATTTTTAACATAATTTGCTAAGCTTGTGTTGGTTTCAGTAAAAAGCAAAAATTGATAATTACCTTTGAAATTAAAAGTAGACAAAGTGGGCAAATTTTATGTTTTATAAAATGTTCATTTATGATGTCTTTCAAAGTTTACATCTATTTCTTTACATTTTATGGTGATCAGATAATAGAAAATAATTATATCAATTTCCTTACTGTTTAATTTATTAATTACTCATTGAAAAATTATCTGCATGCACCAAATATAGGAGCAGAGAATATACATGAATATCCCTCGTTTTGCCTCTTCAATTCCTCAAATATCAGGTCTTTCTAAGTAGGTCCTACTATTTTTCTGTATCATAGAGCCCTGCATGTTTTTTTCGTAGTATATGCATTATATAAATACTGCTTGTTTACCTGCTTATTGTTTTCCGTATTATACCACACATTCCCATGAAGACCAGGGATCTGTTTTGCTGACCAAACCAGGACTCTGTTTTGCTAACCATCACATATTTTGCATCTCTCATAGTGCTAGTACACAGTAAGAAAGCTTCATAAATAGCATTGAAAGAATGAGGGAGGAAGGGACAATGAATAAGCCATGGTCTCTGAGCTCTTAAATCCCAGTTGTCTATACTCTGTCCCCTACCTCCTAGTCTCCTAACGCTTTCAACTCTTACTCTAGGTATAAGTATTTCA